>APFE031119988.1:79132-97143 GCA_000404065.3 Pinus taeda | reverse complement strand
AGGACTCAAATGGTTGTTTGCCCTCTTTATCTCCTTCTCTATCATCCCTGATCATCCATCTCAGATTAAGGCATCAGCGCTCACTCCTACCTTGCCCCAAATTTCCCCCTGCAAAAACTGTGCTCAATCCCCGCACCCTGAATTGCACTCCCTCCAATTGCCACCAAAAACCCAAAAATCTTTAAATCAACCCCCCTTATCAATTTACTAGCCTAATATATTTGATCCTAATTGGTCAGCTTATCATATTGAAAGATCTACCGAATCTGACCTGAGAGAGCCTTCTCATACCTCGTAGGGCTAGCTACGAGGTGAAATGGTTTGATGTAGCCTTGAGAGTTTGTCTATCTCAGCCTAGGTGAATTCCAAGCACTAACAGTACCAATACAATCAGGTTCCCACAAGGTGATGAGCTTGGTCAGATGTGCCCTTTCTGAAATAGTTCTTGAATCTACCTCTTGATCTCATCGTTATCCATAATAGAGCATCGATAGATCGGTCCATTGGGCAGCGGCACGCCTGGGGTCAAATCGATGGACTGCTTGACCTGAGAGTGCAGTAGTAGCCCTTTGGGTGAGGCAAAAATATCCCTGTACTTGTGGTGTAGGTAAATTCTCGATGCGAACAAAGATAATCCCTCTAGCCCAAGAGAGTAGGTCTAGCCACAAATAAACAATCTAATGTAAAATTCCTTATGTTAGAATCAAATAAGTGGGCCTACCTCTTATAACACTAATCCACTTGAAGATGATCTCGCTTCCTTGCTCCAGCTTCCTTTCGTTTCTTTCCTTCAAATGCTTGAAGCAAACACACAAGAGACAACAACAAACTTGATAGCATACAATCACATCCAATCTACTTAAAAATTCAAGGAGTCTTAAGCCATCAAATGTAATATGATACTCAATGTAGGAAATAAACCATTAGTTGTATTAATATAAACTTCAGAATGAAATACAACCAAAGCCTTTACATTGCAAGTCTCCTCCGATGTATCTGGGTTCCCACACCTCTGCTAGCATCTCATGGTCAACCTAAACAATTGAAGTTTAAGAATTCTTCCCTTTAGTTCCAAACCAAACCAAATACACTATTCTCCCTTCACAAAAATAAACTAGAAAGCTAAATATATGGATATCTCGCTGGTTATTCAAGCTCCAAAAAGACTAGTTTAGCTTGGAAAAGGAGGATTTTATATAGCTTTTATGGAAGGGAGATGGTTCCTCTTATTATGGGAGAGGGATTATCTCTTTGGTTTGTTCCATATTAATAGGGGAAAGGAGCCCAAACAAAATTCCTCAGCTCTATCTAGCCCAACCATTTACCAGACTTCCATTTTACGAAGCTTCTAGAGCTGGAAGATTTGACTCCATTTTTAAAAACATTCCAAAAGAGGGTCAGAGCGAGTGATGAAGGGCTCACTTGTTCCTTTTGGTGCTAGGCCTGGTTTCAAACTCTGCAAATTGATGTGGGAAAGGAACTAAGCACTACCATTGGTCTTGAAAACTGGGATTGAAGGAAGATTCTTGGGAAATGATGCAAGAGGGGAATGTTCTTCTCATGTAGAGGGTTGTAAAGGCATGCTCTTCTGATGGGAAAGCATATATATTTCACTGTAGAGGTCCTCTAGGATCAAGGAACGTGGAGCACATGGACAGTGACAAAATGTTTTGTAACAGTACTCCTCCCTGACCTTGTCCATCTATTGCTTCTCTACAGAGGAGCCCTGCTTGGAATTCATGGTCGCAACCTTCTTCTTGCCCTTCGGGCGAATAACAAGGAAAATAATTTTCCTGGTCTAGGAAATGGTCTTACTACATTACTTTGTAGTGATCAAAGAGATGGTGGTAGGCGGGGCTATCTGCGGTATCCTGTATAGCTTATTAGCCAAAGTAATAATCATAGAGCAAGGTATAGACTCATATACAATATGTCGCTTCCACAATTATGGTTGTCCTAACAATAAATCACAAACTTCAAGAAGAGCAATGTCACATAGTACCTCATCTGTGAAGGGATTTTGTAGGGAAGGTGACACTGCTGCCTGATGTGAAGATCTCATCCTTTGTGAAGCCATCTGATGGTGTACAAATATGGATGTCTTGTAGTCTTTAGGTCTAGCCGCTTCACGACCTCTACTGAAATGAGATTATTTTAGCTCCCGCTGTCAACAATGAACTGCATCAAAGAACCCTTCACCCAAATCTGTGAGTGGAAGAGGTATTCCCCCTCCTCTGGATCTTTAGGATCAATCTTTTGGATCTTGGTGTTGGCCACAATGGCACTAGGCTACAAATCAATGATCTGCTTCCCTTTGTCAGTTCACTTATCAGGTTTTGATTCAGAATCAGAACCTGTGTCTAATTCGGAAACCTTCAACTATGCCACTAGTGACTTCTTGGCCCGACACTCACTTGTATTGTGAGTGGAGCTCTTATGGAACTCACACCATTTTCCCATGTTCTTATTCTTCTTTGTGGTGTTTTTCTTTGCTTGTGGCTTTGGCAGGTTGGCGTGGGTATCCTTGCCTTGGCTTGTTTTTCTTTGCTTGTGGCTTTGGCAGGTTGGCGTGGGTATCCTTGCCTTGGCTTGTTACTTTGTTCTGTGGTTTGGGGGCACCTTTTCCTTGCTTTGGATTTGTAGATCGAAAGTCCTACTTCTTCTGTTTAAACTTCTACTCAATCTTGACAGCGTAATGATGCGTCGTGCCGAGCGAGGAAATGTCCAGGAACTCCATCTTATCCTAGATGTACTTGTGTATACAGTCAAGTACTTGAGCACCAAAATTCATCTCAGTATCCTTGATACCCAGCTTTTTGCAAAGGGTATGGAAAGTATTTGTGAACTCTAGCACATTTGTGAACTCCAACACATCTTGGTCCCTTCATAGCCCCCGACAAGGTAATTTTTTTCCTTGATGGCATCTTAGAAAGAATTCCAAGTGGGTGTGGCTGAATATAGTGAAGGTTCACTCTCATCCTTTTCTTCATAGTAGGTTTCCCACCAGTCCCTGACGTGTGGGGCAGCTTTGAGAAGTCCAAAAATAATATTTTCCTGATTGGAAAAGTCATGAACTGGAAAATATCCTTCCACTAGATTTAACCATTTATCTACGACGTATGCATCTATCAAGCCTTCGAATATGGGAATACGAATTTAACTTGTACCTTAAAAGGAGTGGTGCCTCAAAAGTGGTTGTTGGATGAAGATGCATCACCTGTGGGTAGCCGTCGAAGGATTTGGGCAAAGTTATCCATCATCTCATCCCTCTATCGCTTGAGGGTTTCCTCAAGCAACATTTTGAAAGGATCTCTTACCCCCTCATCTTTCTTTTCTTCTGACATGGGAGTTCATCGAGTTTTGCAAGTTTTATCTTGCAATGTTCAACCACATAAATCCCTAACTCCTTATACCTTGACCTGGTTGGGTACATGCAAAGAAAAACAGAGAAAGAGTAGACCGCTTTGATACGACTGATCCTAACTTAAACAGGAACACAACAACTTATAGATATAATCGTAAACATAGAGATGCAGCAAGAAAACACTTCATTTCATTAATAGAAAGATATTGAGCTATGCTTACAAATAGAATGGAAATAAGATAGCTCGAGCAATGGTATCTTATCTTTGAGAAGAGATGTGGCGGATACATACCTCTAAACTATGTTACAAGGCTCAAGGGCCTATTCAATATTGGAAAACATGAGGAAACGCTAAACAACCAAAACACTTACCCCAGGAGATGTAACACCAAGAGTTTGTGGACCCCATTGGGGTTAGTTGGGCAGCTAACTTCCTGGGGTCGTAACTTGGTCATATTATCTCTATTTGGTGCGTACAATACCTTGTTGGAAAGGTCTCTCTGAGTACTACAGGATTCGTCATAGGATTGTGCCCATGAATATGGGTCTACCGCGGACCCCAAAAAAACGTCAATGAGGGGGTCAAAACTGCTCCGGAAGTTCAAGACTCGAAAAACTACTAAAAATAGTAAAATCTGAAATTAACAAGGAAACAAATGAAACTGACTGGGGGGTCTAGATGGAATAGGTGGGTGGCCACCAATATCCAACAAGATCAAGTGTTCCCCACAAGGGGGAGGGGACTATGATATCCCCTGGTTAATATTTATCTCATTGTAAATAATTGTAATCATTAAATGGCTGAGAGAGGGACAAATATTCCATTGCTTGAGGAAGGATATTGCTTGAGGGAATGGTTGTTTTAAATTTCATTCCTCATTCGTTGAAATGGTATTAATGGGTTAACTATGCAATGTGTAGCCAACAAGAAAAAGGACATGCCCAAGTTTCCTTAGCCTCTAACAGCAAGCAAGAAAAGACAAACCATTCAAGATGGGAATGGGTTGCACTATCTAAGGTGGGGATTATGTGGAAACCTAGGAAAAGGACATACATATGGTTTATTAGGGGCATGAAAAAAATTCAGAAATAGATAAAATGCACAAATGGACAGAGTCTCCCATAGTCTCATTCTCTCACTCCGGCTTGCACATGTAGTGGTAGAGAACATAAAAGAATACCAATTGAATAATCCTCTAAGAGAAGCTTGTTGGGTGAAATATTATAGAGAGCAGAGGCTTACCTGACAAATGAAGAAGCCATTGGGAAGCTTTCTGGATTAATGAATCTACTTGATGGGAGAAAATATAATTATGGGTGCTTGTGGTGTTGTTTAACCGCCATGTGTTTCCTTGGGGCCTGAATAGCACTGGTGTTTGCTCCACTAGTGAACCACCAATGGGAGAATGCTCCCGCATTCCTTGGTATCTTATCCAGCTAGTGAACCTTCCATTTTAAATTGGAAATCCACTCATGAAGTTGAGTTGCACTCGTTGTGTTAGGATCTCTTCTATGACACTGTGATGTTGTATTACGCTTAGATAGTTGATGGGTGAAGGCCGTGTAACCTTGAAGACACCATGTTTCAATTGTGATACTAGTTAAAATGCACCATTGGTATTGATTGTGTACATGGAAGGTTCATTCATTCATTGAATGTTCAATATTTGGTGGGGGGAGGTAGTGTGGCCTTGGAACACCTTATATCAGCTAACGCTTCAGTTATTTCCCCACAACACTTCACCTCAAGCACTAGAATCTAGATTTGGGGTGAGAGCTACAAGAAAGAATTGGATGTAGCTTGTTTATGGTTAGGTGGAGATTTGGAGTCCTAATCTCAGTTGTTGAGCACATTTAATTAAATAAGTATATTCAATCCTTTATGCATTAATTGTTATGGATATGTTTAGTGTGTTGGGTTTAATATATGTGATGAAATTGGTTCATTGTGCTAGTTAATGCATGTGACATAATGAGTAATGTGAATTCTTGTACAATGTTAAAGATTTGTGGGATGAATGAGGAATTGTTCATTCCTTGAGGACTAATGCATCTTTTTTTACTTATGGTTCATGTGTTGTTTATTATATGTTGGTAAAGAATTATTAATTGGCTAGATTAATGGCTAGGGTTGTGAATTTGGCATGAAAACATTATCATAGGTGTTTTGAATATCTTTACAAGAATAGGTTTTTCCTATGTTCATTCTGGGCTTGGAATTTGGCTTAAGGTCTATGTGTGGTGATATGAGAATATCTCTATTAATTAAATAAATAAATAAACTAGAAATGAGTTAGCTATTTTGACCTTATTGAAACCCTATAATCTCAAGAGGAAAAGTTATATTTATACATGTGTGTGTGTCTATGTGGCCAGGTCCAACCTATTTTTAGTGTACACATTGTATAGATATATAGTTGTGATTGGTTGAAGTTTAACTACAAGATCAAGAAGGATACTTATCTAATTTCTTATGTGAATATCTTAATAGCTATGTATTCATAGGTTGGGGCAAGGCCTTGAGAAGCTCAGAAGAGATAGTGTAATGTTATATTAATATAAATATATGAGCATAAGTTTATGGTGGTCTAATAGCCACGGTCGAGCCTCAACAAATCTCAGGAGGAAGAGTCTAGAAGGCCTGCATACACCCTTATATATTTAAGGATTATGCGTTGAATGCCTAGGCAAAGGCCCTTATACATACATAATTGATAGTAATTAAGTACAGAACTAAAATCCTCAAGTCCAGAGAGAAAGACTTTGGATGAAATGGCTTAAACCTTCTTCATACCTATGACCAAGCGCAGGGATCAAGTGTCAGTATAGGATAAATTTGGGCCATCGATGGGTAGGTGCTTTGTAGTTGTCCATGTGTTTCGGAGGTCTCATCCCCGAAAGATCAAAAGAGTAGCACTCCAAGAGGAGCATCGGGATGAAAAGGACTAGGATGATGTGGAGGAGCCAGGAAGCATGGAGAATGTCGAGGTGAAGTAGAGTTGTCATATTGAACGCACAACTAATAGGGTCCTATGAGGGAGTGTTTACTCCCGTCAGAAGAAAGTTGTGTGTGTGCTTTTATAAAAGGAGCATGATGTTGATTAATGAAAGTTCAAAGTAAGCTAATAGGAAATTTCACATCCTAGATTCCCTCTCTTGGAAGGCTTCATTAAAAGACCCTTTTGTGCATCGTTTAAAAATCATTGGGGTAACACATAGAAGTTGACAAGTTAAGAGAGCAAGGACTAGGTCTCAAGGTGTGGTCATGTGCACTAGACCAGGAGGATAGTTTAAAGAGTTTGGAGCTAATAGAGTGGGGTTGCACTGATCTATATATATATCTATCTCTCTCTCTCTCTCTCTCTATATATATATGCATGTTTTTGGTCTTGGTGGCTATTGATACACGCATGTAAGGGAGGTAGAGAGTATTTTAATAAAGGATTTGGCCACTAATGTGGTAACTATGAGCAGGTTGGAAGTGGTGACTCGTGCACTACATGGATAGCCACATGGATGTCACATAGTAGACCAAACTTGGATGGCCATAATTTACAATCCACAAGTCCTAATGGGGTAATTTATATATCGATGGAATTTTCACGGCACCAAAAATGTGATGGAATACTTTTTTTTGGCTTGAAAGGGTATAAGAAAGCGAAAAAAATTACCCCATGGGAGTTAGGTCATCATAGTAATTTCCTCCTGCTAACCTTAATTTCAATGGGGAATAACAGGGGGTATGTTATAAGCATAAGGCTTTGTGTTGTTATTGGAATGCATGGAGAAGAGCCTTACTTTGGTAGAGCACTAAAAGGTGGAAGAATAACTCTCATGTGAGGATAGTAGTATTTTCATTCTCTATCATCCTAGAGGGTGGTGATGGTTTTATTTGGATTCCCTTGATAGCTTGGGTGGATACCTACTCCTTGGATCCTTGTGGGAGAAATTATTTGGCCCCCCTCTTATTTTTCTCTTGGTTTCATAGTGGATCTAGATTCCCTTAATGTTTGAGAGTGGGGGAATAACCTCTAGATTCCCTTATTAATTTGAAGGTGGCGGCACCACTTCTAGATTCCCTTACTGATTTAAGGATGGAGGTATTA
Source organism: Pinus taeda (assembly GCA_000404065.3). Lineage (NCBI taxonomy): Eukaryota > Viridiplantae > Streptophyta > Pinopsida > Pinales > Pinaceae > Pinus > Pinus taeda. The sequence continues at coordinate 89,673 of APFE031119988.1, read as the reverse complement.
ACCTCTGGACTCCCTTGGTGTTTTGAGGGCGGAGGCACAACCTTTGGATTCCCTTGTTGATTTGAGGGTGGAGGCATAGCCTTTATATTCCCTTGTTGGTTTAAAGGGTGGGGGTGGTGGACCTTTGGATTCCCTATGACATACTGACTACATGAAGTAGCTAATGTGTGGAGGTAGATGGTTCTATGGAGTTCTTGTTTCAGCTGGAAAATTTGGTTGATCCCTTAAGCACTCATCCTTAAGATTTGGAATCTAGATCAGGAGTGACTACTATAAGAAATACTTGGTTGCAGTGTGTCTAAGGTTGGCTGGAGATTTGAAGTCCCAATCTGAGTTTCCTAGCTCAATTTACCAATGATAAGTGTTTGATCATAACTCTCATTTCTAAATACCTTGTTCTTGTTTAACGAATTAATTTATCATGGCTTGTAATACTGAGGAATAATGTGTTCCTATATGAATGAACATGATTTTTTAAAATCATGGGCATGGGATGGTTCAAGTCCTGTATTGGCCTCAGGCCTCTATTAATATGATTTAACATGTTAGTTCAATGGATGTGTTATGATGTGAACTATGATTTCTTGCCTACTGGAGGAATATTGTTTTCCTGTGTATCTTCCAGGAACGGAAAGGATTCCTACATGTATTCATGGGTTGGTTTTCTACTTGTCATAGGCCTATGAGGCTTGTAGGTTTATGAACTATGTGAGCCTAACATCTGTCTAATGGGCTACAATGAAATTGAATGGCAAGATCTCTAAGTATGAGTTATCAAATTGCAAGGAATTGGATAATAAGCCTTGTTTAAATATTATTAAGCATAAGAGCAATAACATGATACATATAAATATACATATATAAACATCGAATGGGCTAGACTGAGCACTGTTGAAATCCCAGGAGAGATATACATAATTTCAAAGATCAGGAAGGATAATATATATATTATTATATATATATAATATATATATATATATATATATATATATATATATATATATACTATATATATATATATATATATTATATATATATATATAATAGTATATATATATATATTATATATATATATATATATATTATATATATATATAATATATATATATATATATATATATATAGATATAGATAGATAGATATAGATATAGATATAACCTCTTACGTATTCACAAGTTGGGTCAAGAGTTTGGAAAATTCAAAGGGGTTGGATGTGAAAGGGCTTTGCTCATAGCTTCAGTATAATTATATATTTTGTATATTATATATAATATATATATATATATATATATATATATATAATATATAATATATATATATATATATTATATATATATATAAACCTCTTACGTGTTCAAAAGTTGGGTCGAGAGTTTGGAAAACTTAAGAGGGGTGGATTGGAAGGGCTTTACTCATACTTCGGTATAATTATATATTTTGTATTGAATGCCTAGGCAAGGTTCCCTCTTAAGTACATTATTAGTTGCTAAGCGCTAAGGGAGCAGCCCTTGAAAAACCATCAGATTCAAGTCTTATGCATATCAATGTGTATATTCATCAAGCGAGGCTATTTTTTTATAATCTAAGGACTCATGCACCAAGTTGTAACATGCCATGTTCCATATAACCACTGTGGTTGAGTTCTGAGGGTGGAAAGCCCTGAGTAATCTTATATTGCAAAGGCCACAGGGTTGGAATTTTTGGACTTGGAAGAGTTAGGAGGTTCGAATCTAATAACGTAGATGACCAAGAGCGGGAAGCAAGTGCGCAAGTAAGGGAAATTTGGATCGTTGATGATAAAACGTCCATGACCGTTGGATGACCCTCAGTGTTTTGAATGGAATGCAAAGGATGAATTACTAGAATTAAAATTTCGTGACAATGTGGTATTGTGGGCCACTATGTGGGCATGTAAGTTGATAAAGCCCAATAGCCCAATAGCATGAAAGCTATGAATTGTAGGTGTTCAAATACCTATGTGGGACCTATTCCATGTGGTGAATGTGATGAATGATGATGCCACCTCAGCATATAGGACCAGTAATTTCACCCCAAACCCCAGTTCCCAGGGATTTTGGATGAAGGGTATGATAGAACTCGTGGTATTTAAGTCTCGGGGTGACTTGGCACATGAGGCCTATTCAGTGGGACAAGCGTCACATTGTCAGAATGTGTTGGTGTATGGGTAAAGGGGATAGAAATATTTAATGCTAGGTGTGTAACACAACGTAGCTCGAAAGATTATCCCTGGAAGTTTCAACAGGGAGAAATGTCGAGACCTGTTGGGATATAACTCCTGGGGCGACGTGGCCATGGAAGGCTTGTAGCTGCATATTTGCATACATCACATTTGTGTTTTAGGATGGTTCACATGGACCACATAAATGGGTCTATATGTGTATGATTCGGTCGGTAGCTATCAGTTGCAATGACTTGGTGCTTGTATTATACAACCACATGGCAGCTTAAGTGGTGTGGCACTATTTAATAGGCTAATTTTTAAATGACCATATATTTTGATCTAGATGTCGGATGGGGGGAATTTACATCATTGGAAAAGTCTCAAAGAGATGAACACAACGATTTCATCTATTATAAGTTCTAAGAAGGTCGAAAAGGGTTGAAAAAATGAAAAAAAAACAGACCCCATTTGGTTGGGTCAGTTTAGTAACTACCTCCTTCTAACCTTAGTTGGGGCTAGGGATAGTAGGGGGTATGTTACAACCTTGATGAGATTAAATTTAGACATATGGCCTTCATAATAGTTTCTAGCTATTGAGGCTCAGTTTTGCCCAATTTTGACACCTTTTCTAGACTTTACCTCTCCCATTTTAAACTATCATTGACCCCTATTATGCTTATTTCGATAATAACATCTAGGTTTTGGCCAAAAGGGTGTTATATGCTTGAGGTATGCAAATTAACATAAAAAAGTGTCTTTTACCTTAATCTTAAGCATTCCCTAAGCTAGTTGTATCCTTATTGAATTATCATGCCAACTAATATAAAGTTCTTATGTAGACTTGTTTTGGTTCGAAATAGTCTCGTAATTTCCCGCAGTTAGCTCATGCAATCATATTTCCTGCATACGCTCTGAAATTCCTACAGACGTGGATTTCCTACAACCATCCAGATTTCCTGTAGAAAAATCAGCGGTTAGCTATGTTCCACTTATTTCCAGATCAAACGAGAAAATGGGCTTCGTGGGGAATTTGTCATACATGGATGATGTCGTATTGGTTCTTTCAAATCCGCCAACAAAACCGCCTAGATTTCAAATCTCTTCTCGTTGGCTGTATGAAGGAAAACTCCATTTATGTAATGAATTTTGTCTAATCCATGCTTTCAATCATGGATTAGACTCTGTATAGCTAATTTTGACACTTTGTACTAGTATTGTTAGCTAATGGCTCAGATTAATAGTTTTCCTTATTTTGAGCCACATATGGGCTTTTGCACTTGTATAAATTTGAATCTATTTTATATTTTAAGGGGTTGGGTTGGATTTGTTGATAATATATATCAGATTGTACTTGACTGTAACATTTTGAGATTAATATAATATTATATGTTATGTCTATCTTACTGAGCAAGCTCTTCTAATTTTGAAGGGGTTGTGATTGAGGGAGTGCCCCCTTTGCTCACAACTCCCTTAGTGTAGTGTGTGTGTATTTTAATTATGTTATGCAGTAATAACTTGCTTACATAGCTAATGTACACTTTTTGATACATCAGCAACAAATGATTGAATGATTAAGTTTCATGTTAGTATGTTGATTTCATTTGATCAAGATTTGATTTACATTGTTCAGTGATTTCTTTAATTGTTGTAAGTTTGATTTCTTATCTTTTCTAATCAACATCAGCAATACTAAGAGTTGCAGAGTGATGCTTCAATCCACTCCATAGCCTTTTTCTACTAAATGTTGATACAGAAAAGAGGCATTAGTTTTGTGTATGGTTGACTAGTTAGATTAGTAAGGTGTTAAGCATGCATATATTTTTTGCAGCATCTCACAAGCTTACCTGCCATGGGTTGATGATATATGTTGACAAATTATAAGCTTATAATTTGACTCAACATTTTGGCGTCATTTTCGGGGAGGTGCTAAGGGATAATACTTAAGTGTTTTAGGTATTATGTATATTGTTTGAAATTTTCAGGATTGGGGGAGTCGAAGTGGTAAGACGAAGGGCAATGCCTACGCACCTACAAAGGTCAGAAATTCACCAATGTCGTGTCTTGATTGTTTGGTAATAGTTTGTTGTGAATTTGTTTGCATAGTAGATCGTAGGGTTCAATATTTACAAATTTCTTTTGCGGTGTTGTGAGCACCACTTCACTTGCTAATAAACCGGCAAGGAAAAATAATTATGCAAGATACAATGCAACAAGGGAAGAAGAGTCCAGGGAGGAGGTATGTGGTCCTAAAAAGAGTCCAAAACATATTCCTACTTCCACAGTAGCAAATTCTGTGGGAAAATATTTTTTTGCTTCCCATTTCGAATCTTCCCTCACAAAAAAGATAACATCTTTGCTCAGTGGTCAGCCTGAAAAGGAATTCCTCGTTAATCCTATTCAATAATCAGAATTTCAAACCATTGATTCTGTAGAATATGTAGTTTACAAAGTTCCCACTTCTTTTTGGTCTAGAATGGCTCATGAAGAAGTAACTCGCAATACAGATGGAGGATATGATGAGAAGGAAGACGAACTGGTCACATTTGAATTCCCTATTAGGGATACTGGTGGAGCAACTCAGATGAAGAATATTCCTCCCTCAGCTTGGACTAACTTTCGTGGAGTCTCCAGTGAAGATCCTAACACCATTTTTTTCGAGTTCGACGTGTTATGCAGGAGTTATGATTATTCCTCCAATGCTTAGAAGTTGAAGTTGTTTCCTGCAACATTGAAGGATGCAGCTCTCAAGTGGTTTATGGGGTTGGCTTCAAACTCCATTATAACTTGGGATGAAATGAAAAAGGTATTCTTGAAGAAATATCAAGATTATTGCAACACTAAGGACCTCAGAGAATAAATTGTTAGCATGACTCAGAAGGAGGGCGAGAGTCTTAAGGATTTCATGGAAATATTTCAGTACAATATGCAGAGATTCAAGATGAATCAACTAAGCAAGGACACGAAAAGAACAATTTTTCTAAGAGAAATCAAACTGGAATATTTGGAAATTTTGAACTTAATGGGAAGAGGTGACATATCAAAGTCAAGCTATGATGAGGCATGTGAGATATGTAAGCGATATTCAAGACGAAATTCTAAAGTTGGAGGAGGAACAAGAGATATTTCTTCGAGGTTTGTTAAGTTAGTTGTTCGAGTTGGAGTAACTAGAGCTTAAATGGGTAATCTATTTGAAATTTTTAAAACTGATATTCTTATCACTTTATCTTCACAATTAGATGTTTTGTAGGCTAAGAAGAAATAGGAGAAACAAGAGGAACTAGAGAAAGACCTGGTCATATTCTGCTCGAAATGCAAGAAGAAGCATGCCTTGAGGGAATGTCCTACCGATAGTATAGAGGTATGTCGAATATGTGAAGCTGAGCATTCCACTTATCAATGTCCTTCACTTCCTGAAATTAAAGCAGAATATCAAGCAGAGCAGGGGGTTGGCAATGCACTTTATGCAATGGCACCTCAAAGACCATGGCAACCACATGCTACAGGTATGTCTCAATCACACTATCAAGTTCCTTATACTCAAAATCAGATGTGGAATATTCCAATGCCCTAGAAACCTTAGCCTCCATAATAGCCTTGGCAGGGGAACTTCTCTTATGCTACTGCACATAATTTTCCCTCTCAAAACTCTTGCCCACAATAGCCCACACAACAACAAATGATTCAACCTCAATAGCAGCAACTTCAGTTACCTACCCCACCAAATCAACCTCGTCCTATTCAACTTCCTGCCCAGCCAGTGTCTAACCCCAACAATAAAACCGTCCAGTCCATTCACAACACTGGATTGGTCACTTATCCCACTTTTCCTCCCTACTATATTGCACCACAGTCGCTGCAGGAAATTTTTGTTCCTGTGTTACAGGAATTTCCTGTGTCACTGCAGGCAATCTAGCTTAGATCCGGAAAAGTGGTGACTTAGCCCATAAGAATTGAAGAGATTGTGGAGGAAGATACTCTAGAAATTCCTGAAGTTGAAACCACACCTGAACCAGCAGAATAACCTACTTCAAAGCCACAAGAACCTTCCTTGTCCCATACAGTCCAGCCTCATTTTCTAGAGAGGTTGGAAATGAAATTAAAACAACCCGAGTTTGATCTTGTGTCCGAACTAAGAAATGTGTGCATTAAGATCCTGTTAATGCGAGCAATTAAGGATATCCTAATTATCCCAAAACAAGGAGGGAACTATGTATCAAGAGGCTAGGAAGACAAAAGAGATAACTCTCTACAATTCAAGTAGGTGGAAAGCTTGCAAGTTTAATGTCAGCCAGCTTTGTTATTGAAAAATATGCAGACCTCGGAATCCCTAATGGTTACCACCTTTATCAATGGACATCCTATAAAGAACACTTTAATTGATTTAGGTGCATGAATTAATGTGATAACTATGGATATTTTATCTCATATGGGATCCTTTGACTTATTACATACTCCTACTATGTTAGAACTAGCAAATAGGTCTAAGGTAAAGCCAGAGGGGGTGTTACAGGAAATTTCAATCTCTTTAGATTTTTGGGAGTACCCTGCAAAATTTTATGTTCTTCAACCCAAAACTAACTTAGGAGGGCATCCTTTGATCTTGGGGAGACCATGGTTAGCCACGGCAGATGCCTACATGGGGTGTTGGTCTGGAAACATGACCATCACTCATAGAGCTGAAACAAAGCACATTAATTTGTATCCCCCTGCTCAACCCCTCTTAAGATCAGAAAATACACATTGGGTTGAAGAAGAAGAGAATGATTCAGAATGCCCCTAACCAGTTCTGACAATAGCCTAGGCTATGAGCCTTAAAGAAAATTCAGAATAAAATTTGATAAATTGTTGTATTTCTAATCCTAATTTTTCGCAGCAAGAAGAAGGGCAGTCTAGTCATAATTTAGATATCATTACTAATCTGTGTGATTTTCATGAACATAGTACAATAACCGAACTACACTCAGACCTATTATCTACATTTCCTGCATATTCCATGGTTGAATGGTGGAGTAAGGTAGTTGAGATTTTTCCTAAAAAACCTTTAAATATTAATTCTTCCTTAACCCCTGAACAGGAAAAACAGTTAATTCAAGCATTACAAAAAATTTCAGAAACACTTGCTTGGGAATATACAGATATGAGAGGCATTCACCCAGACACATGCATTCATCATATTTATATAGAAGAAAATGCTAGGCCTGTTAGACAGCCACAAAGGAGGATGAACCCCACCTTAAGGGAAATTGTGAAAGATGAATTGCAAAAATTGTTAAATGTAGGGTTCATCTATCCTATTTCAGAGAACCAATGGGTATCTCCACTGGTTATTATCCCTAAGAAGAATGGTAAATGGTGAGTGTGTGTGGATTATAGGGAACTAAATAAGGCTACCTTAAAACATCACTTTCCCTTGCCTTTTATAGATCAAGTGCTGGACACTTTAGCAAGGAAAAAATATTTTTCCTTCATAGATGGGTCCAGCGGTTACAATCAGATTAGGATAGCTCTAAAGGACCAGGAAAATACAACATTCACATGTCCCTAGGGTAACTATGCATATAAGGTATTTCCATTCGGTCTATGCAACACACCAACCACCTTCTAGTGGGAGGTTCTTGGTATTTTCTTTGACCTTTTGCATGATTGTGTAGAGGTCTATATGGAGGATTTTACAGTTATGGGTGATACTTTTGAAGAGGCTTTACATAATCTTGAGAAATTTTTACAGAGATGTAGAGAAACTAATCTTTCATTAAGTAATGAAAAATGTTTTATGATTATGACATAAGGTATTGTTTTCGGTCATCATGTTTCTGCTGCAGGAATTAAGGTTGATCCAGCAAAGATTGAAGTTATTGTGAATCTGCCTCCACCAACTAATCAAAAGGGAGTTCGAAGTTTCCTTGGACATGTAGGCTACTACAGGAGGTTTTTTGAAAATTTTACAAAGGTAGCCTCTGCATTGTTAAAATTATTAACTAAAGAATCTGAATTTCATTGGAATGATGAGTGTCAAGCTGCATTTGATACGCTTAAGGAAAAGCTTTCTTCAGCACCTGTCTTGAGAGGCACAAATTAGAAATTTCCCTTTCATATTTCCACTAATGCCTCTGATTCAGCCATAGGAGCAGTATTGGGTCAAAAAGAGGATCCTGTAACCCATGTTATTTATTATGTTAGTAAAAATTTAACTCCCACATAACTGAATTACAGCGTAACAGAAAAAGAATTCCTTGTTGTGATTTACGCTATTAATATGTTTAGACATTACATCACGGGCTATGAAGTTTGTTGTGTGTGGAGCATGATTGTTCAGAGGTCTTTGTTTCAACTGGATGTATACCCTAGGAAGTTTGTACACCCCTCCATGCGGGGGGTGCAGGGCGGTGCAGGGGGGACTTCTCCCCCCCACGAAGGTCCGGGGGGGCCGATGCCCCCTGCCTGGGGGGTCTGAGGGCCAGCAGTCCCCCAGTGGGGGATCGGGGGCAGCGCTCCTAAAGCTAAAAACATATGTGAAATTGCCTTGTAAAAGTATAGTAATTTCTAGTCAATCTAGGTCGTTCATTAGGCGGATGATCTGACGGTAGAACTTATGTTTAGTTTAGGGTTTTTTGCCCTAGAAGGCAACCCCTCTCTTTGTATGAGGGCATTGTATTTGAGGCTGTGTAATAGACATGTATTCTGAGTGAGAAATAGAGAGGTGAGAATGTGAGAGAAAATAGAGGATATTACAGTGGATCTGTTGTAGGTTGTGTCTCTTCATTTTGCTGGATAATAGAAAGGAAGCACTGGCTGTTCGGGGTGGACATAGCCCAAACTGGGTGAACCACATATATTTGTGTCTCTCTTGTTTTATGAATTTTCTATGTTTATATTTATGCAATATTATATGTGTTCCATTGCTCCGTAATATATAATTTTCTAACAACTGGTATCAGAGGAGAAGGTCTATTTGGCTGATAAACTCGCAGGAAAGAAGGGTTCCTCGTTTGAGTGGGAGAAATGGTGGAAGATGGTAAGTTTAGGGTCGAGAAATTTAACGGCCAAAAACTTCTCGCTGTGGAAAATGCAGATGGAAGATTATTTGTATCAGAAAGATCTGTACCTACCATTGGGCGGAAAAACAAAGATGCCAACGGGTATGACAGATGAAGAATGGAACCTTCTCGATAGAAAGGCACTCGGAATAGTACGGGTGTGCCTCACAGCGTCGGTCGCCTTCAACATTTCAAAGGAAACAACTACAGAGGGTTTGATTAAGGCGTTGGAGAAACTATATGAAAAAACCTCGGCCTCAAACAAGGTATTTCTTATGAAACGGTTATTTAATATGAAGATGTCAGAAGGTGGATCTGTTGTAGACCATCTAAATGATTTTAATACTATTACAAGTCAGTTATGTTCTGTAGGGGTAAACTTTGATGATGAAGTTAGAGCTCTATTATTCTTGTGCTCATTGCCAGAGAGTTGGAATGGTTTAGTAATGGCCATTAGTAACTTTGTTTCTAGATCTAGTACTTTAAAGTTTGATGATGTTGTCGGTGCTATCCTTAGCGAGAAAATGCGACGGAAAAAATCCGGTGAGACATCGGGTAGTGCTTTGAGTGCAGAGTCTAGGGGAAGAAAAATGGAAAGAGGAAAGAGCTCAGGATATCGCAGTAAATCAAGGAAAGGCAGATCCAAGTCCAGATCGGGGATAGTGTGCTAGAAATGTGGAAAGAAAGGACGCCTAAAGAAAGACTTTAGATCTCAGAAGGGAAAAGAAGGAGATGCACAACAAGAAAACAATCATGAAGCAAATGTGACAGGTGAGGTGTTACAAGATGCTTTGATTCTTTCTTTCGAAAATATTACTGATTCGTGGGTGGTAGATTCAGGGGCCTCATTCCATGCCACACCTCATAAGAAATACTTTCATGACTATGTTCAAGGAGATTTTGGGCAAGTTCGTTTGGATGATGATAAACCCTATAAAATTGTTTGAATGGGTAAGGTTCTTGTAAAACAGCAGAATGGAAACCAATGGCTAATAAAGGAGGTAAGGCATGTTCTAGATCTAAAGAAAAATCTGATTTCAACAGGGCAGTTAGGCGGTGAAGTTTGTGTGACAACTTTCACAGATAAATCTTGGAAGGTCACCAAAGGAGCTCTAGTAATAGCAAAAGGCGAAAAGGTTGGTACATTGTATTTATGCAATGGTATTTCTAACTCTATTAATGCTTTAACTTCCAAAGGCACGGATGCAGCATTATGGCATCATAGGCTCAGACACATGAGTGAAAAGGGGATGAAGATTCTTCACTCAAGAAATTTGTTGTTGGGTTTGAAGAATGTTGATTTGGACTTCTGTGAGAATTGC
>APFE031119988.1:52481-77575 GCA_000404065.3 Pinus taeda | reverse complement strand
CATTTCTCTACAGGGATATGTTGATGCAGATATGGTAGGTGACAGAGATAACAGGAGGAGCACTACAGGATATGTATTTACTATTGGTGGAATAGCTGTCAGTTGGGTTTCAAAAATCCAAAGTGTTGTTTCACTTTCAACAACAGAAGCAGAGTATGTTGCTGCTATAGAGGCTAGTAAAGAAATGATTTGGTTACAAAGGTTTATGGGTGAATTGGGTGAGCATGATATGGGCACATTATATAATGATAGCCAAAGTGCCATTCATCTTGCAAAGAACTTAGCATTTCATTCCAGGACTAAACACATATAGCTCAAGTACCATTTCATATGATCAGTGTTGGAAGATGGAGAGTTGAAGCTGGAAAAGATACACATTAGCCAGAATCCTGCAGATATGCTAACAAAAGTTTTAACCAAGGAGAAACTTAGAATATGCTCAGTTTCAATTGGTCTTCAAGGATGACGATGAATATGAGAAACAGTCAGGTCCAAAGAGGAGTCATTGTCTAGCAAATGAAGTAGCGTTGGAGTTGCTACAATCATTCTCCAAGTGGGAGATTGTTGTGTGTGGAGCATGATTGTTTAGAGGTATTTGTTTCATCCGGATGTATACCCCAGGAAGTTTGTACACCCCTCCATGCGGGGGGTGCAGGGGGGACTTGTCCCCCCCGCAGGGGTCTGGGGAGGCTGATGCCCCCCGGCTAGGGGGTCCAGGGGCTAGTGGTCCCCCGGCGGGGGCTCGGGGGTAGCGCCCCCGAAGCTAAAAACAAATGTAAAATTTCCTTGTAAAAGTATAGTAATTTCTAGTCAATCTGGACCGTTCATTAGGCGGATGATCTAACGGCAGAACTTATGTTTAGTTTAGGGTTTTTTTCCCTAGAAGGCAACCCCTCTCTTTGTATGAGGGCATTGTATTTGAGGCTGTGTAATAGACATGTATTCTGAGTGAGAAACAGAGAGGTGAGACCATGAGAGAAAATAGAGGATATTACAGTGGATCTGTTGTAGGTTGTGTCTCTTCATTTTGTTGGATAATAGAAAGGAAGGACTGGTTGTTCAGGGTGGATGTAGCCCAAACTGGGTGAACCACGTATATCTGTGTCTCTCTTGTTTTATTCGTTTTCTGTGTTTATATTTCTACAATATTATATGTGTTCCATTGCTCTGTAATATATAATTTCCTAACAAAATTTTTGTACACACTAATCATTCTTCCATTCAATATCTCATGAACAAACTAGTCACTAATGGCAGAATTACTAGGTGGCTTTTTTTGCTGTAGGAATTTGACATCACGGTATTGGATAGACGAGGAAAAGAAAATCAGGTAGCTAATTTCTTATCTAGGCTCAACCATGCAGATGAGGATGTTCCTGTTAATGATAACTTTCCTGATGAAAATTTGTTTGCTATTTCTGTCAAAACGCCATGGTTTGCAGACATGGGCAACTACCTTGCTACAGGAAAGTTTCCCTCTTACTTTTCATCAAATCAAAAAAAATTATTATTAGGAAAAGTGTTGATTACTCTTGGAGTAGGGGAGATCTCTTTTTCACTGGACCTAATTTGATTATTCACAGGTGTGTCAGGGACGATTAGATCTATGAAATCTTGAGATCCTATCACGATGAACCTTGTGGAGGAAATTTTGCAGACAAGAAGACAACATACAAGATCCTTTGCTCAGGTTATTATTGGCCAAGTCATTTTAAATATGGAAAAGAGTATATCTGGAAGTGTGATAGCTTCCAGAGAATGGGGCAAACTATATAATCAGGTGAGATGCCTTTGCGGCCACAAGTTCTCATAAAACCTTTTGAGAGGTGGGCTCTTGATTTTGTAGGTCCCATCAATCCTATGTCCAAAGGTAAGAAGTATATTTTAGTTTGTAACAATTATGCTATGAAGTGGGTGGAGGTAAGAGCACTACCTAGAGCAACAGAGAAAGAAGTGGTAGATTTTCTTTTCTCTGATATCTTTGTAAGATTTGGGGTACCTAGGGAAATAGTTATGCCCAAGGTACTCAGTTTGTGTCAAATATTATGTAGGGAATTGTGCATAAATATCAGACTACCCATCAGAAGTCCACCCCTTATCATCCATAGGCCAATGGTCAAGTGAAATCAACAAATAAGGTGTTGGAGACAATCCTTACCAAGACAGTGCAATTACAAGAAGGATTGGTCTGACCAACTTCATGAATCATTGCGGGCTTACAAAATCACATGGAGAAATACCACTGGCTTGTATCCGTATGAATTGGTTTATGGAAAGAAAGTTTTATTGGCCATTGAATTTCAGATCGAAACTTTCAATATGGCTGCAGATTTTGGTATAGACCTTGATGAAGCTCAGCAGCAGAGAATCTTGTAGCTCAATGGGTTGGATGAGATTAGGAAAGATTCTTTTCAGCATACTGACTCAATTCAACAACAACAGGCTAAATGGCATGACAAATACATTAAAAAGAAGAAGTTCAAAGAGGGGGCCTGGGCAGTGTTGTATGATTCAAAATTTAAGAGCTTTAAAGGGAAATTTAACACACATTGACTAGGCCCCTATGAAATTGAGAAAGTTTTTGATAATGGATCTGTTCAGGTTAAAACAATTGATGATGGGAATGTTACCTTATTTTTGAATGGGCATAGACTTAAGTTATATCAAAAACCTCAAACTAAGGATGAATTTGTGGAAGAAATTGTGAAGAAAAGAGAGTTGGAGATGGTAAGAGAAGGAGTCATTCTTTCCACTATCTCTTCCTGATTTCTTGCTGATACAATGAGCTCACTTTGTTCCTCCTCGTGCTCAGTAAACCATGAGAGGAATGTCTATTGGATATAGGTTTATTCCTTTTTCCGGGCCCAATGGACTAGTTACAGAAAAGGAGCCCCCTTGGAGTCTTATTTTCCAAGTATTTCAGACTCTCTAAAATTGAAATTTGGCAAGCATGGACTACCCTAGGATCGTTAAAACTACAAGTCAGTATATCCTTTGGGATCCTCTCAATAATAATAATAATAAATCCAGTTAATCTTGAATTGCACGTGTTGGACTGATGTGGGATTTCTTAAGGCCCTTCTTCCAACAATCTTGGCCCATCGACATAAGCAAATTATCTGGGTGCAAGATCAAAGTCTTATGATGCCTTAAAGCTTGTATGCCCTAATGACAGGCTATCACACCAACAATAATGGATAATCACTATGGCTCCTTGACTACTGGATCCTACAGGGGTGTTCGACAACACCTCATCAATTCATACCCAATAGGATGCATCAGGGTACCTTCATCCTCACTCTCATTAATGATAATGGGCTTCGCATTGGTTAATAGTTGACCTTAATGGTTGGTAATCCAATGAGATCATTACATGTTTTACATCAACACCTTTACTCATGTGCAATGAACTATACACAAATGAGGGTGGAACAATTTCCTGCAGAATGCTCAACGGTCACGTCCATTTCTTGCAAAATGTTCAGCAATCACGATTCCATTTCACGCAGAATGATCAGCAGTCACGGTTCCTTTTCCTGTAGCAACACTCTAGGTTTTCTGAAAAACAAAATTCATAGACAGAACATTAGTTTAAATCTATTTAATAAAGTATTGACAAATTTTATTACTGATCAAAGTCATGAATTATGAGATCATACATCTAATTTAATTTTTAAGTTGGTTATCATTTCAAGGACAAGCACGCGTCATTCAAGGATTGGACCGTTGGAAGGTAAGCTTGGTAAGGTACAGCCGGTGACAGGACACTTGAGGTAAAGGGTAATTGACGCTTTAATTTTACAATTTGTATGATTTTAATCTACGGTTACCCTTGTGGCAAAACGCGGCCGTAAACGGTTGCATCATAAATATTTGCTCCATGTCTGATTATCATGATTCTAACATGACCGGTAGTCGTAATCTCCGTATCCTTCCTCAGGTCGAATCATGATGATAATCATGATAACGACATGTTTCTCGAAATCTCCATGCTTTTCGATATTTCCCATATTAGGCCTCCCTTGTCATGCAATCCATTGCAAAATCTTAGCATGACATTTCTGAAGAGTTGCATGCGTCTTGTCTCTCCCGTCTTTCACCTTATCTAAGTTGCGTTCCCCTATCCGCTTCGAACCACAAGGCTCTAAACTGTTGGAAGTTGACCCTCGTAGTAAAGCGAGACTGGAAAAAGCAGGGTGGCTACCATTGTTTCAAAAATTCAACGTCCATAATTCAAAAGTTACGAAGTCCTTTGCCCTGAATTTGAATGGTGACAATGCTCAAGGCAGGAATGTTCAGTTCTGATTAACAAAGGGTTTGGTGGCTCACGCATGTGGAATTCCATAGTAGGGGGAGCATTGGTTTAAGAGTCAACATTTCAACAAGGGTATGCGCACGTCCTTTCTCCGAAATGAGCATTCAGACCCTGACTGGAGCAAAAGAATTTCACAAGACTTCCTGAGAAGTAAGTATCGGCACCTGTTATTTTTCCTGCAGAAGTATATAACATGTGAAGGTCGCTTTGGACGTGCATTATTGTTTCAGATTTGGCTCCTCGTACATTTTCATGATAAGCCGTTGAATTTTATGTATTATTTGAGAATGTCTCTAATGAAGATGTTGACGACCACTAAGGAAAGGGGAGCCAATTTGGAGGAAAACCTCTATCACCATCAGTTGGTGAAAGTCATCCTTATAGAGGTTTTGAAGGACAAGAAGAAGATGTGGGAGGAGTTTCTGGCTGAGAATTATTTTGCGGAGGATCAAGACTCTGATTCTTCGGAGTCCAAGGAGGAAAATCCAGCAGAAAAATCCAAGAAGAAGTCGTGGACCCGTGGGCTACAGGTAAAGGAGAAAGAAAAAGATAAAGACTCTAACCCTTCAGAGTCTACACAGGAAAAACTAGCAAAAAAATCAAAGAAGAAGCCATAGACTTATGGGACACAACCGAAGAAGGAGGAAAAAGATGAAGACTCTGACCCTTCAGAGTCCATAGAAAATAAGCCAGCAGAAAAACAAAAGAAGAAGCGGTGGACCCATGGCCCGCAAACAAAAGAGGAAGAACAAGTCGAAGAAGTGGTGGTGACTGGGGAGACTGTGGGTAAGAAGTCTAAGTCAAAGGGCACCTCCACCTGTGCTAAGATATTTACTAGGAGCCAGGCTATTCAACTAGCTATAAAGGATACTGTAGAAGTAGAGGTGCTACCTAAGACACCTGACAAAAAGAAAGAAAAGATTCACAACCCGCCTAAAGTAAAGGAAAAGGTAGAGTCAGTTGAATTCATCAATGGGGAAGTGATGTCCTTCTAGGATTCGTCGTTGCTTGGAAGCAGAAATGACACAGCAGGAGAACAACAAGAAAAGGAGGGCCTTGGTTTGCCCCAATCCCTCCAAGGACATCATGAAGGAGAAGTAACTCCCCAAAAAAAGTGGTCTCTGCAGGAATTGGAGTAGATTATCACTGAGCTCACCGTTTCGAAACGAGCTTTGAGAAAGGAGAATGAGACCTTGAAAGAAAATAGCATGCACATGAAGAAAGATCATGAGGAATGGGTTCAGAAGGTGGCCTGAATCATGAAGAAGAAGCAGGCTCGGATTGATCATATGAAGAAGAAAAATGAATTATACAAGGATCAGATTTCTGCAGAATCTAGTGGTAACCAATTGGACCAGTTGGCAAAGGTAGCAGATCAGTCTACTGCAGTAGCTGTAGCCTAGGACAAGGATGATTTCCTTTTTTTGGAAGGTGCAACATTTTTTCTTGCATAAGGGACATGCAATAATCTAGGTGTGGGGGAGATGTTGAGGCTCGGTTTTTCCCAATTTTGACACCTTTTCTAGACTTTACCTCCCCCATTTTGAACTATCCTTGACCCCTATTATGCTTATTTCGGTTATAACATCTAGGTTTTGGCCAAAAGGGTGCTATATGCTTGAGGTATGCAATTAACATAAAAAGGTATCTTATACCTTAATCTTAAGCATTCCCTAAGCTAGTTGTCATCTTATTGAATTATCATGCTAACTAATCTAAAGTTCTTATGCATATTTTTTTTGGTTTGAAACAGTCCCGTAATTTCCTGTAGTCAACTCATGCGATCATATTTCTTGCAAACGCTCCAAAATTCCTACAAACGTGGATTTCCTACAACCGCCCAGATTTCCTGCAGCAAAATCGATGGTTAGCTATGTTCCACTTATTTCCAGATCAAACGAGAACATGGGTTTTGTGGGGAATTCATCATACATGGATGTTGTCCTTTTGGTTGTTTCAAATCCACCAACGAAACCACCCAGATTTGCAGACTTCTTCTTGTTGGCCGTATGAAGGAAAACACCAGCTATGTAATGAATTTCATCTAATCCATGATTTCAATCATGGATTAGACTCAGTACAGCTAATTTTGACACTTTGTACCAGTACTGTTAGCTAATGGCTCAGATTAGTAGTTTTCCTTATTTCAAGCCACATATGAGCTTTTGCACTTGTATAAATTCGACTCTATTTTATATTGTAACGGGTTGGGTTGGATTTGTTAATCGTATATATCATATTGTACTCGACTATAACATTTTTAGATTAATATAATATTATATGTTATGTCTATCATACTGAGAAATCTCTTCTAATTTTGAAGGGGTTGTGAGTGAGGGAGGGCCCCTTTGCTCACAACTCCCTTAGTGTAGTGTGTGTGTATTTTAATTATGTTATGCAGTAATAACTTGTTTACACAACTAATGTACTCTTTCCGATATATCAACAGCAAATGATTGAATGATTAAGTTTCATTTTAATATGTTGATTTCATTTTATCAATATTTGATTTACATTGTTGAGTGATTTCTTTAATTGTTGTAAGTTTGATTTCTTATCTTTTCTAATCAACATCAGCAATACTAAGAGTTGGATGTTTCAATCCACTCCATAGCCTTTTGATGCTAAATATTGATGCAGAAAAGAGGCATTAGTTCTATGTATGGTTTACTTGTTAGATTAGTAAGCACTCAAGGTATTAATCCTGCATATATTTTGCACAACATCTCACAAGCTTACTTTCCTTGGATTGATGATTTATGTTGACAAATTATAAGCCTATAATTTGACTCAACACTAGGTTGTTTGAAAGGACAAGGGAGTGGGTCAAATTATGGTTTAGAAAGAAACATTACCTACATATTTGTAGCAATAATACATGAAATTTTCTTGAACATGACAATGCAACCCAAGAATTCACATGAGCAATAGTCACAAATGTTTCTTTTGTTAAGAGAACAAAGTTTCTATGGATCAATATTGGTAGTGTAAGCACATGAAAGGTTAGAGTATGACTTGGTCAAGTAGATTTACTAGAAATCACTAAGACAAAAGTGAAAACAATTAGATAATCCATATGCACATCCTTCCTAGTTTCCTTAGAATTACCATAATTGCTCAACTATAAACCAAATTTCAAAATAGTGAACCAAATATATTCAAGAATAAATAACTTGAGCCAAAAGAGACATATACTAACCAATAGAACTAAAATCCATGTAGAGGTTTTAAGGCCTAGTCGATGTCCTACATCCTTGGAGATACTTAAACCTCCCTCTTCCATCACACAATATGCCTGCTTACATGGTTGATTGGTTATAATAAACTTAGAGCATACTCCTATAATGGAACATATTTCCATCATTCATCCACTACAATGCCTAATATAGTGTTCGAGACAGACTAAACTCATCATGAAACCATCCATGTTATGTCTCATCACCATGAATCCATAATACCCTTTCATGTTGTTAGTATGAAAATTCTTAGAAAGTATACCAAAAATATTTCACTTAAACTACTGGTGACATGCAATCCTAAAAAAATATGGTTGTAAATATGCTTTCTAAACCTGCAAAACAAATGATGAAAACCCAGTAGAAGATAACCTATAAATATAGCAAAACATATAACAACAAATTACATCATAAGAATCCAATGGAAAATAAGAATGAGTTTGTTTTATTGATAATGAAAATATAACACTTGTGAGGAGAATTTATAAATTTGGGTCTATAGATCCCCCTCCATGGGATGGCTCCTTCTTGGCCTTGCACTTTAGTGATGTTCTACTCCCTTTCTCTCAATATCTGGTATGCTATGGGAAAAAGAAAACAATGGGTGCTTGAGCTTAAGTGGGAGCTCAAATTTCATGAGACGATAATGGGGAGATGATATTGATCATGGTAAAGAATTAGGATGTAACAACCTTGGTGAAATTTCCATGTAATAAAACTTAATAAAGAAAAAAATATTAACCACGGTTGATGGGACACTTAGTCCAAGCTCAATCTTGGGCAAGACATCCTAGGGGTTGTTCATTTGGTTGTTTATGGCTAAGGAAATTGGTAAAGGCAATGGATAAGGCTTTGGAAAGGCAAAATGGGATTTTTGGCACAATTATTTATGAGAATAATGGAAATTTTGGAGAAAAAGGAGGTGAAAGGTCACAGGTTGCATGTGAGGAGGAAAATGAAGGAAAATAATGGAAAATAAAGAAAATAGAGGCCTCATTCATAGAAAGGCTTGTGAGGATCAGTTGGTAACATTTTGTCAGTTGAGTTTTGGAGCTCTCTCATTATTCTCTCTCTCTCTCTCTCTCTCTCTCTCTTGTACACTTAGAGTTTTCTTGGAGAATTTTGGCATTGGAGCAAGAAAGGTAAGAAGGCAAGAGGAAGTAAAGATGAAGCAGGGAAAGGTAGGATCAAGAAACTACAGAAGAACTCATTGTAGGTATCAATTTGCGAGTGTATTTTCCTTGCTATATTTGGCATGCATGGTATTTCATGTGGTTATTTTTTTGTTGTGGCATGGGTTTTTCCAGGTGTAACAATGTTTTCTGCATAGCCTTGCCATTTCTGAATAGACATAGTGTGAAGGATTTCTAATGTTTTGGTTGACCTGGATTGCCAGATGGATTCAAAGTTGAGTGGGGTGGAACTCCAAATGATAGAGCACATGGCCTAGTGGTCCCTGAACCAGACTATCTCATGGTAAAGCCACTAGCCTAGTGAGCCCTGAGCCAGACTTTGGGTTGCAGTAAAGCTAGGATTATGTTGCCTCAAATCGCCTAATAATCCTTGCTAGTGAATCCTAGTGGTAGTTTTCTCTCCGTTGGGCCTAGTAATCTCGTGTTTGGGATATGCGGTAAATCCTAGAGAGTGGGTCTTGGTTTAGGGCCTATTGATCCGGGTTTGGATTGTGATAAAGCCTGAGAGAATAGGATATAGGAACATTCCTCACGATGTAGGTGGATAAATCTGGTGTCATCCATGCATGTTTGGTCTAGTGATAGAATGGAGATCATGGTGAAGCAAGTTATGATGTGTTCATTGTGTTGGCCTAGTGATCCAAGATGGATTAGAGTAAAGCATGCTTTCTATTGATGAGGGTGAGGTGGTTTAGCCTTGGTACGCCCTAGTTGGTTCTTTTGGTTTGAATCCCACATTCATTCTTGGACTATGGCACGGGGTTGAATGGTTGAGAAGAGATTTGGCTCAGCCATTCTATGGTTGGGTGGAACGTGGTAGTCCCATCTCCGGTTGGTTTATTACATTCATTAATGATAAATTAATTCCCTTGATTTTCGTGTGTAAATGTATTGATGTATATGTGGATTTTATGGCTGATATTCTTATGTTATTTTTGTCACTATTATTCTGGTTATATGTATGTTTTGTGATAGATACTATGTATGACTCTCAGCATGTTTTTACTTATAAATGAATGGATAATGTATCTATGGCCTAATATATGATAATGTAGAAAATGACATGAGGGAACAATGGTTCATAGTGATTCTCAGATAAGTATGATATCCATACACTTAATTCTGTTGTTTACACCTGTAGGTTACATGTTGATGATATGTTTGACGAAATGCCTGGCATGGCGAGGGGAGGTTTGAAAAGGTCTTGTTCAACTTATTGCTTTTGCATCATTTTTTTCTTGTTCTTTTACTGTTCCTGAGTTATCATTCCATTGTAGGTAGTGACCTAGGCTCTAGGCCTAAAGAAGTGGGTAAAATCCCTGAGTCGTTGGCATAGCACTGACAAATTTGGTCTTTGGTCACTGGAAGGCAAGCCTGTGAGAGCGACTTTGGGTTTCTAGATGCTCTCTTTTCTGTAGCATGAGAGCGACTGAGGCCTAAGATGTCCATAACATCAATGGGACACAGGGACAGGATGTCTAAGTGGCTAACAAGCCTCCTGAGGGTTTTGTTGTTGATGTCAATAGGTTGATTGATGTGTTTCATCGATTCCACTTCCATAAGGTCATTGATAGGAGGTCAAATCCAATTGTAGTAGCCTCTCATCACATGTTTACCCGGTTGGCATGGTTACATGGGTAGATATGGGAGGAGGTTGTTACAGAGTGGTATCATATCATGGTTCACCCCTTGGACTGGATAGGCGGTGTGTGTTGGTCATGCATGCATGTTAGTTGCATGTGTGTCTCTTACACTTGTATTCGATGTGCTTGTTACATTTTCTTAATGACTAATTATGGTTGAAGTAAGGTTGTCATGGAGAATTTGATGTTGAGTTTGTGGAATGAATTGTCATGAGTATATGACTGGTTACATATTGTTACATGTCGCTTACGTCTTGATTTTATGTCGCCTATTTACATACTTGTATGTTAGGCTACATTCTTGTAGGTTTGATTACATGTATCAATCTTGTAGGTTGATTACAAGAATTGATAGCTTATGCTCCACTACACGCGTCTATGTGTATGTGTAGTTGATTTGGAATTGCTTATGCATGTTGATGGTTGCATGTGGCAATGGTACAATGGGGTAATGGTTGTCGTCATGCATGAGGTCATAACATGCATTGTTGATATGGCCTTGCATTGATGACTAGACCCTAGCTAGAATGATTTTTTATGCATTTATGCACTTAGTTTTTATATGTCTATATGTTGTTATGATTATGTTATACATATACCATGCTGATTGTTGATCTTGTAAACGAGGTATCCTCCCCAAATTATGATAAGGTACATAGATTTATTATGATTTGGTTCATCTAACATATTATGCATTGCAGGAAAAGATCAAATGGCTAGCAAGGTGGTAGACTACATAAAATATCCCTATGAATCAAATGGACAACATGGTGTGGGGCACTCTTATGATTTGACAGATAGCTTGAGAAGCTTGAAGGAAGAGATAAGGAGTTGTAAGGTAGATAATGATCAAATCATACAAGCACAAGAGAAACAAATAGAGGTTAATGCTATACTCCTTCAGAGTTTATCCAACTTGTGGTGACAAGGGTCGCTTCGGATCAGCCATGGACATGAGGATAGAACTAATGGGGCATATGGTAGTATGTCTCCTAGTAGACATAGGTTAGATAGATCCAACACAGTGAGAGATGGAAGGTTTTTTGACACTTTGGATAGGAGGTGCGATGAGTACATGTACTATTCTAGTTTTGGTTCTAATGGGCATCATGATCATCATCGTTATCATCCTTACAGGAGGAATGATAAGGGATACTTGTTGGATGAGTTTAAGAAATAAAATCCACCTAATTTTGATGGAGATGTGAAGAAGTTGGAAGATGAAAAGGATTAGATACTTGGGATGAACAAATTCTTTGAGTTGCATGAGTATACCGATAACATGAAGGCCATAGTAGCGATCATCAGCTTGAAAGGTAAAGCAGACATTTGGTGGGAAGATGTTAAGCGGGTCAAAGACATCAGAACAGATGATTTGAGTTGGTGGGTGTTCAAGAGGATTTTCAGGAAGAAGCACCTGTCACAGGGGTATTATGATAGTAAGGCCAAGAAATTCTATGAGCTAAAGATGGTATCAATGACACATGAAGAGTACACAACCATATTTCAGGAGTTATTGATATATGTACCATATCTTACTAATGAGAAGGCTAAAGTTCAATGGTTTTTTAGTGGTTTTCCATTAGCATTTAGAGATCAGATTGATTATGACGAGCCTTGGTCACTTGAGGAAGTCATTGGGAAATTGAAGCATTTATATGAGCAATCAAAGCGTAAGAATGAATCTCAGCAAGGATGGAAGGGAAACAACAAAGTTAAAGGTAAATAGTATCCTAAGAGTACAAGGCCTCAGCATGCAGATGAGAAAGAGAATATGGCACCACAAAAGCTATTTAATGTAGCTAGACAGGGACATGAGTCATAGTAGCAGCATAGAGGTGTTGGTATTGGTCAGTTGGAGTGTTGGACATGTGGAAAGGAACACCTTAAGGGAGATTCTCCACATAATCATGGTGGTATACCTTACATATACAATGCACAGGAGGTGCAGACTGTTGGGGATGTTTGGTAGAGCATTCCTCGTATCTATGCAAAAATGGACAATAAATAGGAGAACACCAGGAATCTATCATTGAGATGGACAGTAAGCTTTGTGATCAAGTTATTTCTATTTTGATTGACCTTGGATCTAATTATAGCTATGTTATTCTTGTCTTGGTGGATAAGTGTGATTTGAGTAAAGAGTTGCATGTAGAGTCTTGGTTAGTGCAGTTGAATACAGGTACAGATAAGTGGGTTCATCATTGAGTAAGATCTTGTGCATTTGATTTAAATGGTATACCTACCACAACAGATTTGAATGTATTACCATTGGGATCATACAGTATGTTGTTGGGCATGGATTGGTTTTATCTTCATAGAACCATGGTAGACTATTATGAAAATGTTATTGAGTGCGTTGATGACAGTGGAGAACCAAGAATCTTGCAGGGTAAGAAGAAATCCACATCAGTTTGGATGGTGACATCCATGCAAGAAAAGTGTAGCCATAGGAAAGGGTGTATGTTATTTGCAATGCACATTTCTAGTGACAACAGTAAGGAAGTTGAGCATGCAGATGTGTTGAGAAGGTACCCAGTTTTGCAATAGTTCAGGGTTGTATTTCCTGAGGAACAAAGTTTCCACCTCATTGGGAGGTATAATTTTTTGTTTAGTTAGTGCCAAGGGTAGCTCCAACATCAAAATCACCTTACAAGATGAGCACACATGAGTTGGTTGAGTTAAAATTACAGTTGAAGGAAATGTTAGGCAAGGGATACATTAGGCCAAGTGTATCACCTTGGGGCACACTAGTATTGTTCGTGAAGAAGAAAGATGGTACTCTCAGACCATGCATCGTTTACAGGCAGTTGAACAAAGTGACCATCAAGAATAGGTACCCTTTGTCTAAGATTAATGACTTATTCAATCAGTTAAAGGGAGAAGCAGTGTTCTCGAATATTTATTTGAGATCTGAATAACATCAGGTATGCATCAAAGAGGAGGAGATTTACAAGACTACATTCAGGACCAGGTATGGGCATTATGAGTTTGTTGTAGTTCCATTTGGCTTAACTAATCCTCTAGCTACATTTATGTGCTTGATGAATAGTGTGTTGCATCCATATTTTAATACTTTTTTATTGTGTTTATTGATCATATACCAGTATATTCTAAAAATGAGGAAGATCATGTAGAGCATTTAGCAACAATATTGAGGTTGTTGAGGGAGAATCAGTTGTATGCTAAGCTCAGCAAGTGTAGTTTCTTTCAGAGTGAGGTATATTACTTGAGACATGTTGTCTCTAAGGAGGGAATTGTAGTAGATCTAGAGAACATAAGAGCCATCATGGAATGGGTAGCTCCTAAGAGTGTGGATGAGGTGAGATTTTTCATGGGTCTGACAGACTATTATAAGAGGTTCAACAGGAAATTCTCATAGATTTCTTATCCTATCACATCATTGCAGAGGAAAGGTAAGAAGTTCGAATGGACAAAGGAGTCTGATGCTAGATTTGAGCAGCTTAAGAAATTGTTGAAACATGCACTAGTGCTATGGATTGTAGATCCAGACAAGGAGTTTGTAGTATGCACATATGCTTGCAAAAGAGGATTGGGTGGAATCCTTATGCAGGATGGATTGGTGGGATGCTATAAGTCACAAAATCTAAACGAGCACAATCAGAACTACTCAAAACATGATCTTGAGTTAGAAGTGATCATACATGCATTGAATATATGGAGGAACTATATTCTTGGCACTCGGTTTGTACTAATGAGTGATCACATTGGGTTGAGTTATTTGTTTGACTAGCCAAATATGAACACTAGGTAGGCTAGATGGTTGGCCGCAATCAGTTAATTTGATTTCAAGATTAGCTACATCAAATGTAAAGAGAACAGGGTGGCAGATGCTCTCAGTAGGTGGGTACAGGTAAATCACTTGGCAATTATGAGCTCCTATGGGAAAAAACGATGGGATAGGATCTTGCAGGCATGTCAGCAGGATTTCAGGTATATGAAGATTGTGCATAGGTTGCAGCAAGGTACAAGTATAGGTACAGGTGGTCGTATAGGTATAGGTACATGTGAAGGTAGAGGTATAGGTAGTGGTATAAGTACAAGTGGAAGTACAGGAATAGGTATAGGTGTAGGTGCACAGGGTATGGATTATTGTATTACAATGGATGGATTGATCAGATTTAGAGACAGGATATATGTGTTAGATAGCAACAAGCTCAAGAAGGAGATATTTAGAGAGTTACATGCAAAATCTTATTTAGTTCACCCAGGTTATCAGAAGACACTGGCTGCACTAAAGAGATATTATTATTGGTTGAATTTGAAGAGGGACGTAGCAGAGTTTGTAGCTAGGTGTTTTGATTGTCAGCGATTGAAGATAGAGTGCAAACATCCAGGGGGCTGCTACAGTCGATTGCAATTCCAAAGTGGAAATGGGAGGTCATTTCCATGGAATTCATTACAAGGTTGCTGAAGACAGTGAGACATCATGATTCCATCATGGTTGTTGTGGACAAGTTGAGGAAGGTTGCACATTTCATTCCAGTGAAGTCTACATTCTCAACTAGTGATGAAGCATAGGCATTCATCCGAGCTGTGGTTTTATTGCATGGTGTCCCATAGAAAATTGTGTCAGATAGGGATGTGAAGTTCACTTCCAAGTTTTGGAAGGATTTATTTGTAGGTTTGGACACAAAGTTTCCCTCCAATATGACCTATCATTCGCAGATAGATGTAAAAACAGAGAGGGTCAACAAGATATTGGAGGACATGTTGAGGATGTACGTGATGCATCAACAGTAGAAATGGGAAGAGTATCTACCCTTGGTTGAGTTTTCATACAACAATGGGCATCAGGAATCATTGAGGATGAGTCCTTTTGAGGCATTGTATAGGTGGAGTTGTAACACTCCTATCAATTAGAGTGATCTAGCTAGCAAAGTATTGATTAGAACAAAGATGTTGGCAAATATGGAACAGGAAATGCAAGTGATTAAGAAGAATCTAAAAGAATCACAAGACAGGAAGAAGAGTTATGTAGATAGGAACATGTTGTTCAAGGAGTTCCAGGTTGGGGAATAGGTGTACTTATGCATCAAACTGAAGAAAATCTCCTTGCGAATTGGATCATGTGCCAAGATGGCACCATGGTTTTGTGGACCCTTCAGTATCATTGATAGGATTCGGTCAGTAACTTATTGAATTGCACTGTATCCGACAGTGAAAGTCCATGATGTTTTCCATGTTTTATTACTTAATAAGTATGTTAAATATGTTGATCATGTCTGTATTGCAAGTGGAACCAAATGGAGAATTTAAGTTGAAGCCTCAGTGTATATTGTAGGAAAAGGTCCTCATGCTCCGGAACAAAGAAATCGAGAAAGTTAAAGCGCAGTTGAAGTACTTTGGGCCCGATGAAGCTACATGGGAGATGGCAGATCAGATGCGGGCTATGTATCCTTCCTTGTTTGTCGGTTAAGGCAAAGCAGTTTTGGCTGGGTGTTTTGATGTGATTTTCGTATATGCTTTGGTATATGTTTTGATGATTTTTCTATATGTACATATGTATATGGATGCAAATACCACCATGAGATAAGCTATAAAGCTCCAATAAGTGGTATGGGTTTCATGTCATTATGATGTCATGTTATTATGGTGTTATGATGTTGGTTTGCTTTTAACATGGTGATCGTTGTAAATATTGGATCGAGCTATGTTATAAAGCTCCATGGGTAGTATGTTTTGTTTCCGAAGGTTTTTTTGAGGTCTTGGTGAGGTCTAACACCAAGGACGATGTTCCCCAATGGGGAGGATTATATAACAGCCCTGGTGAAAATTCCATGTAATAAAAGTTAATAAAGACAAAAATAATAACCACGGTTGATGGGACTCTTATTCCAAGATGAATGTTGGGAGATACATCCTAAGGGGTGTTCATTTGGTTGTTTATGGCTAAGGAAATTGACAAAGGCAATGGATAAGGCTTTGGAAAGGAAAAATGGCATTTTTGGCACAATTATTTATGAGAATAATGGAAGTTAGGAGAAAAGGGAGGTGAAAGGTCAAATGTTGCATGTGAAGAGGAAAATGAAGGAAAATAATGGAAAATAAATCAAATAGAGGCCTCATTCATAAAAAGGCTTCTGGGGATCAGTTGGTAACCTTTTTTCAGTTGAGTTTTTGAGCTCTCTCATTATTTTCTCTCTCTCTCTCTCTCTCTCTCTCTCTCTCTCTCTCTCTCTCTCTCTCTCTCGGACACTTAGAGTTTTCTTGGAGCGTTTTGGCATTGGAGAAAGAAAGTAAAATAAGGAAAGAGGAAGCAAAGATCAAACAGGGAAAGGTAGGATCAAGTAGCTATATCAGGGTTCATTGTAGGTATCGATTTGCATGTGTATTTTCCTTGCTAGATTTGGCATGCATGGTATTGCATGTGGTTCTTTTGTTGTTGTGGCATGGGTTTTGCCAGTTGTAACAATGTTTTCAGCCTACCCTTTCCATTTCTGAGTAGCCATGGTGTGATGGGATTCTCATGTTTTGGTTGAGCTAAATTATCGGATGGATCTAAAATTGAGTGGGGTGGATCTCCGAATAATAGAGCACATGGACTAGTGGTCCCTAAACTGGATTGTGGATCACGGTAAAGCCACTGTCCTAGTGACCCTTGAGCCAAACTATTGGTTGCACTAAATCTAGGATTGTGATGCCTCCGATGGACTAGGAATCCTTGTTGGTGAATGGCAGGATATACAACAAAGCCTAGAGGTGGTTTGCTCTCTGTTGGGCCTAGTAATACTGAGTTTGGGATATGTGGTAAAGCCTGGAGAGTGGGTCTCAGTTTAAGACCTAGTGATCTGGGTTTGGATTTCGCTAAAACCTAAGAGACTAGGAGACAGGAAAATTCCTCACATTGTAGGTGGAGAAATCAGGTGGCATCCATGCTTCTTGGCCTAGTTATTGTGTGGAGATCATGGTAAATCCTGTTATGACG
The DNA here is from genome assembly GCA_000404065.3 of Pinus taeda. Classification (NCBI taxonomy): domain Eukaryota; kingdom Viridiplantae; phylum Streptophyta; class Pinopsida; order Pinales; family Pinaceae; genus Pinus; species Pinus taeda. Next base: position 60,239 of record APFE031119988.1, on the reverse strand, counting down.
TGTTCATTATGTTGATCTAGTGATCCAGGATGGATTACAGTAAAGACTGGTTTCTATTAATGAGGGTGAGGCGATTTAGCCTTAGTATACCCTGGTTAGTTCTTTTGGTTTGAGTCCCACATTCATGCTTGGAATATTGCACGGGGGTGAATGGATGAAGAGAGATTTAGCTTAGCCATTCTACGGTCGGGTGAAATGCGGTAGTCCCATCTCTGGTTGGTATTGCATTCATTATGTAGAAAATCCTGTAGATTCATAAGCTCATGCAATTTACTAAAGGAAAATACATTAATCTACTTCTACTTTCAACCAGTGGAAGCCAATAGATCGATGAAAACAAAATGAACAAGAAGAAGATAAATCAATGGCATATAAACCACTTGTCAGAAACCCGTTATCTGTATTTCATACATCAGAAATATGAGTGAAGATACAAACCTTATTCTCACTAGAACAATTCCGCACAAGTATTCTCAACTCTCCCAACTCACAGTCTAGCTCTTGGCCAACACTTAACCAATTTTGCAACTCTCCAAGCTCCTAATATCTTGCGTTATTCGTAGGATGATTAGCATGTATTTAAAGGGAATTCATGCTTCCAAAACTACACAATCCAAACATAGGATCAATTTCTTATGCATGCATGATATTTACACTCCAGTAAATCATACCACTGATAATACATTGTCCCTGCATTCTAGTCTCCACTGGGTCTTTCTCAAAATCAACATGCATAAGTTTATCATGAGGGAATCATCAGTTAACTGGAGTAGCACTAGTGGATACATTAGTGCACCAATTGACTATTAGTCCTCTATTAGTTCCAAAAACAATTTAAAACTAATTTAACCGAACTTAACTTGTACTAGACCCCTAAAACTCATACTAAAACCCGAAAACTTAGGGAGAATGTATACATGACTACAAAAAGACTTCCAACTCAAAATTCCTAAGCTCATTAAGTTAATTAAACTTAATTAACTATTTACAAGTTGATATGAGAATAGAATTCGATTTTAATTCTTAGTTTAATTCAAGGACAAATTAAACTAGAATTTCTTGTTGTCATTTCTCAACACTCCCTGTCAACAACAAAGGGATTATCAGCTACCTTGATCTTGTGTCTAGGAAACTTGAATTTACATCTTGACAATGCCTTTGTCAAAATGTCACCATCTTGATCCTCCACGGGAATGTACTCTAACAACATAATCTACCTCAATACACAATCTCTAAGATGATGATATCGGTTATCAATTTACTTGGACCAATCACGAAAAACTGGATTTTCAGAGAGTTTGATACAACTTTGATTATCGCAGTAAATCATAGTTGAATCCATCTGCTAACCAAACAAACCAACCAAGATATTCCTCATCCATATGGCATCACATGTTTCCTGACTCATAGCCATGTACTCTACCTCTACCGAACTGAGTGCAACCAATCTTTGTTCCTTGTTGTACCAAGAAACTACCACTAACCCAATACTAAAGATCCCTCCTAATGTTCCCTTCCTTTCGGATGGACTCCCTACCCAATCTTCTTTGATGAAGCCTTGAAGCTTCACTCCCTATGTCTAATTGTACCATAATCCATACTGAGAAGTGCCCTTGAGGTATCTCAACACATGCTTTGTCGCCTTCCAATATAGCTTGGTAGGCCTAACCATCGGTTGACTAAGCTGGTTAACTTCATAGCACATATCTGGTCATGTGTTCACTAAATACATGAGTAAATCCACAAGCTGCTTGTAAACAGTAACTTCCACTACTTCCCCTGAAGTAGCATCCTCCTTCCTCTAGTTACCTTCTAGAGGAGGCTCCATGGGTTTGTTGCTCTCCATGCATAATCTCCTGAGTATTGCATTGGCATACTTTCCCTAAGACACAAACAACTCCACATATCCCTGTCATACCTCCATGCCAAGAAATTAATGCATGAGCCCCATGTCCTTCATCTCAAACTCTCTTGCAAGGTCCTCCTTGCAAGGCTTGATCAACTTATCATCACCTTTCAGTATGAGATCATTAACATAATGTACAATGAACAACAATTTACCTTCCACCACTATGTGGTACAAGTTCACACCCATTTCACTCTTCGTGAAGCCCAACCCGGTGAAGTAGTTATATATCTTGGTGTACCAAGCACGGGGTTCTTGCTTCAGCCCATACAACACTCTAGACTTGAGATGGCACACATGTGACTCACGGTCAAAGGTCTCAAAACCTTCAGGCCACTCTATGTACACCTCTTCCTCAATCATGCCATTAAGGAAGGTTGTCTTCACATCCATCTGATGTATCTTCTAACCCATCTGCACTCATAGTGACAATATAGATCTGATTGATGAGTACCTTGCAACAGGAGCAAAGGTCTCATTGTAATCAATCCCCTCTACTTGTGAAAAGCCATAGGCCACAAATCTAGCCTTATGCTTCTCCACACTATCATCTGCATCATTCTTTACCTTGTAAATCCAACACGAGATCACCACTGACTTGTCCTCCGGTCTTGGGATGACATCCCAAACATTGTTATGAACTATGGAGTTATACTTCTCCACCATGGCATCAACCCAAACCAACTATTGCACTACTTCCTTAAATGAAGATGGTTACGTCATAACACATTCGCCCATAAGAGCCATCTATCTAGTGTACCTCTCAAGTGACCTCCTTTGCCTGCACTAAGAATTCGTTACTCGCACATTCTCTCGTGCATCATCCAACAATCTGTCGGCCTCTCTAGTGTGCTTTCTTCCCTTTTTGGAAGACTCTGCCTGAGTTGATGTATCCACTTCCGAATCCTCTACATTTGGTTGCTCCACATCAATCTATGGCTCCTTAACCTTAGGAGCTAAAAGCTCCTCATCTGCATGTAGCTCAAGCTCCCTCTCAAGGGAAACTCACATGGCCTTCTCCTCATTGAATCTGACATCCCTGCAAACCACTATCATCCTGCTGGTCAAAAAGTACAGCCGATAGTTGTGAGGTGTGTCAATGTACCCCACAAACATCCCCAACTCTATTGTCAGCTCAAGCTTCTTCCGTGCATCTTTGGTCACATGGCAATATACCAATGACCCAAAAATCCTGAAGTGACCAACATCTAGCCTCTTACGAGAATAAGCCTCCTCTGGTGTCTTCATCTCAAGTATCTGATGTGGGCTACGATTCTGAACATAAACCATTGTGTTTCATGCCTCATCCCACAAGTGTGGTGGTAGGACTTGATCAAGCAACATTCCCCTTGCTACCCCTATTATGCTTTTGTTCTTCCTCTCGGCCACCCCATTCTACTGATGGTTATGGGGTGTCATCAACTCCTGTTTAATCCCTTCGATGGCACAGAAGTTCTTAAACTCATTTGAGGCATACTCACCACTGATATCACTCCATAGAGCTTTAACCTTCTTACCTGAGTCTTTCTCCACCAATGCTTTAAACTCACAAAACTTTGTGAAAGTTTGATCCTCTTTCTACATGAAAAATATCCATCATTTACGATAATATTCATCAAAAAATATAACATAATACTTGTGTTTGGTCGTGGATGATGTCGAGAATGGTCCACACATAGATGAATGGACTTGCTCTAGAATAGCCTTTTCTCAACTATCTCTGTCGTGAAAGGAAGACTCGGTGTATTTTCCCAAAGGAAACCCCTTACATGTATCAAATTTCTGAAGCGTACCTTTGGGAAGACTCGTAGAGATCTATTGCAATATCTTCAAAGCTCCACGATGCAAGTGGCCCAATCACTTGTGCCACAACTTGCCAATGTCTCAGATTTGCACCCTTTCTGCTTTTGTGCTCAAAGCAGCACACTCCTCTACCTCCAACTTATATAGATTCTTCACCTGAATCCATATCTTCTTTACCTGACCCATGGCTATGTGTCAAAGGAACACCTTTCCTTTCGAGAAGATCACATCATAGCCTCTATCCTCAAGCATGGCAATGGATACCAAGTTCTTCTCAACCCAGGAACATACATAACATTATTCAAGGTGAGTGGAGCCCCATGCTTCCTCTAAAAAGTAATCGTGCCCAGTTTAGTAACACTATACTTTTCGTCGTCACCCATATCGATATGCATCTAGATATCTTTCTCCTCTTGGTCACTAAATAACTCTTTATCGCCAATCATGTGGAATGAAGCTCCACTGTCTAAGTATCATACACTTCCCATCATTGATGACACCATGCATGAAATGAGGGAAAAGTCCAATTCGAATTGAGAGGCCAGAGCCTCACCCGTTGCTCCTCTTGAGTACTTCTTCTTGGACTTCTATATTGGACACTTTGTAGCAAAATGGCACAGCTCATGACAATGAAAGCACTTAACTTTCATCATGTCTTTCTTCTTACCTCCATGATAAGAATTTGATTTGGAATGGGAATATTTCCTTTTCCCATTCTTCGCCTTAATTGCTAAGGCACAATTCTCTTTATCATCAGTCTTTGATGAAGAGCCATTCCTGGTGTTCCTCTTGATATCCTCCTCCATCAAATTCGACCACAATCATTCCCAATCTGGTAGCTTCTCCCAACCATTGACAAAGTCTTGATAACTATGCCAACTCTTTGGGAGTCCTAGAAGAGAAAGGCTCACCATATCATCCTTGGCAACCATGATTCCAATACTTCCAAATTCATCACGACATTGAGTGAACTTGGTCAAGTATGTTGGAATCATCTTGCCTTTCTCCATTTTGATTTTTCAAATTTTTTCCTTTAGTGCTAATTTCCTTTGCTCACTGTTGTTCTAATACAAATCTGCTAATTCTTTCCACATATCATATGTAATTTCCTTTCCATGGAGACTCGAGACAATGTGGTCTCGAACTCCCTCAAGGATTATTCACCTCGCCTTCATCACACACTTCTTCCATTCAGCCAAACTTTGTGCATCTGATGCTACTGGCTTTGATCTGAATTGGATCCATAAAGAATAATAAAAAGAACCATGGTTGTACCAGGTCGGGATAGACTTCAAATAATTAAGAGCAGCGATCAAAAACACCTCTAAACCAGTGGCGTTTGGCAGCTAGCGTGGAACGACGAGGACCTCGGTCAAAGCGCGCTGACCGAGGCCCATGGAGACTGCGCAGGAGGTGAAATTAGCCCCTGGGAAGACTAGATCGGGAAACGGAGGGAGTTTTTGATGTGCGATTCGTTGGGAAAAAACCTTTGAAAAGGAGGGGCCCCGAGCACTCAGTCGCATGGGAGCCTGGAAAACCATGGAGAAAAAGGCCAAAGGCTAAGGCAAGACCCGCGCTCTAAAAACCAGTGGTATTCATTGGGGCATCCTTGAGCAGTAAGCAGATTCGGTGAAAAAGGAGCGATTCCACTCAGCGCCCGATGTGTGGCAAGTGGAAGGAGAGAGAAAATCGGCGCTCATCGCGCTCTAACAATCGAGCAAGTCAACCATGCGAAATGAGCAGATGGCGTCGGATCTAGGGTATCCAGATCTAACGATTGATATCGTGCCCGACGGTAAGACCGGATTTAACGAGGGATTAAGCCATGATCTAAAATAATCTGAGGTCCGATTTGACCACCAAGGTGGCGGATGACTCATTCCACAACATAACTAAAGAACCAAACCGACGAAGCAAGATGGCGCAGTTCGTAGGAGGACAAGCGGTCGCACCCTATGAGTCTGATGATGACACCAAGACAGGGAACTCCAAGCAAAGCTGTAGAAATCAATCCGAAAGAGTTGGAAGAGGAATCGAACAACCATGAGCTCGAGTGGCTTTAAATCCATGCACAGACCAGTGGAAGGAACACGGCAAAAGAACAAAGAAAGTATACAGAGAAATCAAAAAGCAATAAGAAGACAGAGGGCCGAGCTGACCAAAGGCAGTTTCGAGCACCAGAGGGCTTGAGAAATTCGATCCATCCCTGAGAGGGATCTATCAGGACCGAGCACCACATTGGGCTCCTTCCATTGTAGACCTGAGAGGTCGAAAAGCTGGTAAGGACAAGAGGCTGTGTACTCTAGTGGCTTGGGGAATCCAAGAACCACCCTGCCAAGCTATCCTGTGATAGGAGACTCATATTGAGCTCCTTCTTTGTAATTCTCTTCTTTAAGACACAATAAAAGAAGGCCACCACTAAAAGCTGGACCGGAGATGTAGCCTTGGAGGATAGGGTGAACTCCTTATTAATTTCTTGTGTTCTTACATTTGCTTACTGTGTTTCTTTGTTGTCTTCCATTTCAAGTGTCTAAGAAATTGCAATCTGATTGATCCATTGCTTAAATAACCTAGACACACACACCAACACATGAGTCTGTAATACCTCCATTTAATAAATTCTTAACTGATATCACTCATAGGGTGATTATCAGTTCAAGTGGTATCAAAGAAAAACAGGCTGTAAGGTTAGACAAGTTTGTGTTGGTTTAGCTGTTGAATGCTCACTAGCTCAAAGCTCAAATTAGGAGAAGGAGAGTTGGTCGAAACTAATCCTGAGATTGGGAGAGTCTATCCTTGGAAGACCACGTCAGAGGAAGGTTCTGTGGGGCCAGACCCTCAATTCATAGAGATTTTCCTAGCTATAAAATCTATGGTAGAAGAAATGTATAGGGACTTTAGAAAGCATAAGGATGAAGATTCATCAGGCTTTAAACCAGATAAAGAAGAAGATGAGTCTCATTCCCATGACCACTCAAAAGGAAAAAGGAAAGAGGAAAACTTTCTCACACATCCTAATAGCCCAGTGCATAATAAGAAAGCATCTTTGATCAAGCTAGATGTTAAATTTGACTTGCCTATATATGATGGAGAGCTAAATGCTGAAAAGTTGGACAATTGGATTAGACAAATTGATGTTTATTGCAAAGTACAAAACATCGACTCAGACAAGAGAAAAATTTAGCTGGCAAGCCTACACCTAGGAGGCACTGCCTTGGTTTGGAGGGAAGGCAAAACCCAAGCTGACATGAAAAGGCATGGTAAGACTATCTCTGTCTGGAGTGACTTTGTTTCTGCAATCAAGAAGCAATTATATCCATTGGCCTACATGAAACAAGCCATGATGAGTTGGAAAACTCTTCGGCAGTTGAAAGGGCAAAGTGTGCAAGGGTACACTCAAGAATTTAGAAAGAGAGCATTGATTCTAGGGATCTCATTAGACTCACCAAAGACTCTTTTGAAGTACATTGGTGGTATACATAGCTACATGAGGCATACCACCCTCATGTTTAATCCCACTAGTATAGATGAGGTATCTGTACAAGCTACTCATCTAGAGGCTAGAGGAAAGAATGGAAATCCAAAAGTTGGGGGACCATCCCAAACCACTGCAAGCAAGAGCAAGGAGAAAAGTGTTGTGTGTGGAGCATGATTGTTCAGAGGTCTTTGTTTCAGCCGTATGTATACCCCAGGAAGTTTGTACACCCCTCCACGCGGGGGGGACTTGGCTGGGGGGTTCGGGGGCCAGCGGTCCCCCGGCATGAGCTCGGGGGCAGCGCCCCCGAAGCTAAAAACAGATGTAAATTTTCCTTGTAAAAGTATAGTAATTTCTAGTCAATCTGGGCCGTTCATTAGGCGGATGATCTGATGGTAGAACTTATATGTTTAGTTTAGGGTTTTTTGCCCTAGAAGGCAACCCCTCTCTTTGTATGAGGGCATTGTATTTGAGGCTGTGATAGATGTGTATTCTATATGTGTGAGCGGAAAACAGAGAGGTGAGACTGTGAGAGAAAACAGAGGATATTACAGCGGATTTGATGTAGGTTGTG
>APFE031119988.1:7835-52207 GCA_000404065.3 Pinus taeda | reverse complement strand
TCGGGGTGGACGTAGCCCAAACTGGGTGAACCACATATATCTGTGTCTCTCTTGTTTTATGCGTTTTCTGTGTTTATATTTCTACAATATTTTATGTGTTCCATTTCTCCGTAATATATAATTTTCTAACAAAAAGAAAGTAGAAGGGGAAAGCAAGGAAGGCTAACACTGCACAGAAAAGCAAAGTTCATGCACTCATTGTAAAAAGGATGGGCATGATGATAAACATTTTTTGATTCTGCATCCAGAGTTGAGACCTAAGAAGTCTGAGGGCAAGAAGAAGAAGAATGTTGAAGCTATTCAGAAATATTTGGGGTAAGACCCAGGAGATGAAACAATCATTGCAGCCACAGGTATAGAAGGTAAGAATTCTGAAGCATCTACTAGTAATTCTGCTCAATCTATTATTGATGAAGAACATGAGAGAAGAAGACATGAGCTTTTCCATGTTCGATTTGTTTCCAAATATCAAAAGATAGATACTTTGTTTGATAGTGGCTCACAAGTAAATTTGATTTCTGAAGAAATTGTAAAGAAATTGGGATTAGCAACTACACCTCACAAGAAACCATACCCATTAGGATGGTTTAATGATAAAGCACAACTACAAGTGACTAGACAATGCAAACTCAAGTTTTCTTTTGGGTCAGCATTTGTAGATGAGGTTGAGTTAGACATAATTCCTTTGGAGATATGTGGAATTGTTTTAGGAAGTCCTTACTTGTATGATAGAAAAGTTATTTTCTATAGAGCTGAGAACAAGTATCTACTTGTTAAAGATGGAATCAAATACTTGTAGAGCTCATAAGCTAGAATAATATACTCTCATAAACTCAAGGCAGATGAAAAGAATGATAAATTCATGCAAACAATTCTTACTAATGGTTGTAAAGGAAAAGAAACCTGATAAAACCAATATATTTGAGGGTTGTAATGCTAAGCAGCAAGCTAATATAGAAAAGATTGTTTTAGAGTATGATGTCCTGTTCCAAGAACCTAAAGGTCTGCCACCCAAAAAGGAAATAGTACATGATATTATTTTGCAGCAAGATGTTCCATTGCCTAAGATTGGAATGTATAGGTTGTCTACTTTAGAGAATGGTGAAATCAAGGAGCAAGTGCAGAAGTTGCTCGAGAAGGGGTTCATCAAGCCTAGCACATCACCATGTGGGTCACCAATCATTTTGGTGAGAAAGAAAGATGACTCGTGGAGAATGTGCATTGACGACCGAGAACTGAATAAGATAACAATCAAAAATTGTTATCCCCTTCCCCGCATAGATGATCTTTTAGATCAATTGAAGGAAGTTGTTTATTTCACCAAGTTGGACTTGCACAGTGGATACCATCAGGTCAGAGTTGCAGAGCAAGATGCATGGAAGACTACTTTCAAAACAAAGCAGGGATTGTATGAGTGGTTGGTTATGCCTTTTGGCTTAACCAATTCCCCTGCTACTTTCATGAGATTAATGAATGATGTACTCAGGCCTTTTCTTGATGATTTTGTTATTGTGTATCTGGATGACATTCTGATTTTTAGCAAAACGTGGGAGGAACACTTAAAGCATGTTAAGCAGACATTAGATGTTTTGAAAAGAGAAAAACTTTATGTTAAACTCTCCAAATGTGAATTTGGCAAAACATCTCTAAATTATTTGGGTCATATAGTAAGGGGTGGTGAATTGAAAATAGATCCCTCTAAAGTGGCAGTCATTGTAAACTGGCCTACACCCAAGTCTGCTACAAAAGTGAGAAGCTTCTTAGGAGAAGCACAATATTGGAGGAAGTTTATCTCTAACTTTTCCTCAATTGTAGCTCCCTTACATGCTTTGATAGGATTGAACAAGGTGTTCCAGTGGGGAGACAAACATCAGAAAGCCTTCGACACCTTGAAAGAAAAGATTAGTACAACACCTGTACTAGCACTGTCTGATCTACAAAGACCATTTGAGATCCAAACATATGCCAGTGACTATGCCATGGGAGCAGTGTTGACACAGCACGGTAAACCCGTATGTTATCATTTTGAGACTTTTAATTTTGCAGTAGTTAACTATCCTACATATGATAAAGAATTGTATGCATTAGTTCAGAGTGTGAAAAAGTGGAAACATTACTTAATGGGCAAAGAGACAGTAATACATATTGATCATCAACCACTTCAATATCTACACTCCAAAACTAAATTGCAGCAATCAAGGCACTACAGATGCATGGGTTTTCTACAACAATTTCATTTAGTCATCAGATATAAAAAGGGCATACATAACAAAGTTGCAGACATGTTATCTAGACCAAATATAAATGCATCTACTAGACTTAAGCATAATTTTGTACTACATGAAAGCTACATTGAACAATATGCTCAAGATATAGAATTTAAAGATGTATATGCAACTTTGAGTCAAGGCAAAATGGTAGAAGAATTGGATTATCATGTGAAGGACCGACTCTTATATCATTGTGGGAAACTCTGCATTCCACAAATAGAGAGAGTAAAGATAATCAGAGAGGCACACACTTCTCTGATATCAATTCACTTTGGGGTAAGTAAAACAGTTGCATAGCTGCAAAGATTTTGTTATTGGCCAAAAATGAGTGAGACAGTTTCTAGATATGTGAGAGGGTGTACTATGTGTGTTAAAAGCAAGCCCAGCGATAGAAAACTAGGCTTGTACACTCCCTTTCCAGTTCCTGCTCACCCTTGGGAAAGTGTTTCCATGGATTTTGTTGGGGGACTGCCTAAGTCTAGAAAAGGTCATGATTATCTGTATGTGTTTGTGGATAGGTTCAGCAAAATGTGTATTTTGATACCTTGTAAAAAGCATATTACAGCTAAACAAACTGCAAAACTATCCTTTGAACATGTATGGGTTCATTTTGGGTTACCCACTTCTATTGTATCTGATCGAGACACCCAATTTGTGGGGAAGTTTTGGTCAAGTCTGTGGAGCTGATGGACACCCAACTAAAGAAGAGCACAACTTTTCATCCACAAACCGATGGCCAGACAGAAGTAGTTAACAGGACAGTGATCCAGCTACTTCAAGGATATTGCAGAAAACATCCTAAGCTTTGGGATGAACACTTATGTTATGTGCAGCATGCGTACAACAGAGAAAAACATTCTTCTACACAAAGATCTCCTTTTGAAACCTGTTTTGGTTTCACACCAAGGTCTCCTTTGGATTTTGTCTTTGGTAAAGATACCACCGTTGATGGACACAGTGATGTGGACAAGGCAACTAGGTTCATTGAACAGATCTAGGAGATCCACCAGGCAATACAGGAACAACTGGAAAAGAGCCAAGCCAAATATAAGGCAAGGCATGACAAGCATTGGGTGGAGCATAGTTTCCAAGTGGTGACCAGGTCTTGCTGTATATCAGCAAGGATAGGATGCAAGGTGAAGGTAAAAAGCTAAAGCCTATCAGGTATGGACCCTTCAAGATACTTGAGAGGATTGGCAAAAATGATCTTTTCGCCTTGATCTACCAGCTTACATGCACATCTACTCAGTCATAAATGCAGATTGCTTAAAATTGTTTGAACCTTCAATGGTTGACGATCCTGAAGAGCAAAGTCAATTTCCTTCTATTGATGACCTGCTACCTGAATATCTAAATGAATTCCAGGAAGACACAGTCTTGGATAGGAAGGTAAGGACAATGCGCAGAGGAGATATTGAGTACCTCAGAATTGGACTCAAAGGTTCGAAGCCGAGCAGTGCAAAATGGATTGAGATTGGACAAGTGAGACAACAGTACCCTCACGTATTCGATGCTTGAAAAACCAAATTTTGGTGGTCCAAAAGCTTTTCAATGGGAAGGTCGTGATCCGAATTGGATCCATAAAGAATAATCAAAAGAACCATGGCTGTACCAGGTCAGGTCAAGCTTCAAAGAATTAAGAGTAGCGATCAAAAACACCTCTAAACTAGTGACAGTTGGCAGCCAGCGTGGAACGACGAGGACCTCGGTCAAAGCGCACTGACCGAGGCCCATGGAGACTGCGCAGGAGGTGAAATTAGCCCCTGGGAAGCCCGAATCGGGAAACAGAGGGAGTTTTTGATGTGCGATTGGGCAAAAAATTTCAAAAAGGAGGGGCCCTGAGCGCTCGGTTGCATGGGAGCCGGGAAAACCGTGGGGAAAAACGCTAAAAGCTAAGGCGGGACCCGCGCTCTAAAAATTGGCGATATTCATCAGGGCATCCTTGGGCGGTAAGCAGATTCGGTGAAAATGGAGCGATTCCACTAAGCACCTGACGCATGGCAAGCGGAGGAGAGAGAAAACCGCCACTCATCGCGCGCTAACGGTCAAGCAAGTTAACCGTGCGAAATGAGCGGATGGCATCAGATCTGGGGGATCCAGATCTAACGGTTGATATTACGCCCAACAGTAAGACCAGATTTAACGAGGGATTAAGCTGCGATCTAAAAGAATCTGAGGTACGATTTGACCGCCAAGGTGGCGAATGACTCATTCCACGACGTAACTGAAGAACCGAACCGACGAAGCAAGCTGGTGCAGTTCGCAGGAGGACAAGTGGCCACTCCCTGTGAGTCTGATGATGACGCTGAGACAGGGAACTCCAAGTGAAGCTGTAGCAGGTGATCTGACGGAGTTGGAAGAGGAATCGAACAGCCATGAGCTTGTGTGGCTTTAAAGCCATGCACAAACCAGCACAAGGAACTCGGCAGAAGAACAAAGAAAGTAGATAGAGAAAGCAAAAAGTAGTAAGATGACAGAGAGCCAAGCTAACCAAAGGCAGCGTCGAGCACCAGAGGGCTTGAGAAATTTGAGCCATCCCTGAGAGGGATCTGTCAGGACCGAGCACCACATTGGGCTCCTTCCATTGTAGACCTGAGAGGTCGAAAGGCTTGTAAGGGCAAGAGTCTGTGTACTCTAGTGGCTTGGGGAATCCAAGAACCACCCTGCTAAGTTGTCCTATGACAAGAGACTCATATTGAGCTCCTTCTTTGTAATTCTCTGCTTTAAGACACAATAAAAGAAGGCCACCACTGAAAGCTAGACCAGAGATGTAGCCCTAGAGGATAGGGTGAACTCCTTATTAATTTCTTGTGTTCTTATATTTGCTTACTGTGTTTCTCTGCTGTCTTCCATTTCAAGTGTCTAAGTATTTGCAATCTAATCGATCCGTTGCATAAATAACCTTGACACACACACCAACACATGAGTCTGTAATACCTCCATTTAATAAATTCTTAATTAAGATCACTCATAGGGTGATTATCAAATCAGGCTTAGGAATTTCTTGATCACCGAATTCCTTCAAGCCATTATACTCTAGCACAACCTCCATTCTGTCCCTCCAAGCTATAAAATTCTAGCTACCTTCCAAGGCATACTTGAGCCGCAAACCGTAGAACGCCATTTTCCTATCTTGAAGTATGTATTGCAAATTCGAATTTAACCTATAACCCAAAAATCAAAACTTCGAAATCTCCTCTAGTGTATTATTCTCAGCTCTGATACCATGTAGAAAATCCTATAGATTCACAAGATCATGTAATGTACTAAAGCAAATACAAGAATCTACTTCTACTTTCAACCAGTGAAAGTCAATAGATCGATGAAAATAATATGAACAAGAAGAAGATAAATCAATGGCATGTAATATCAATGCTCAAAAACCCGCTTTCTGTATTTCATATATCAAAAATATGAGTGAAGATACAAATCTTTTTCTCACTAGAACAATTCCGCACATGTATGCTCAACTCTCTCAGCTCACAAGCTAGCTCTTGGCCAACACTTAGCCGATTTTGCATCTCTCCAAGCTCATGATCTCTTGCATTATTCTTAGGATGAATAGCCTTTATTTAAAGGGAATTCATGCTTCCAAAGCTGCACAATCCAAACATAGGATCAATCTCTAATGCATGGATGATATATACACTCTAGTAAATAATACCACTGATAGTACATTGTCCCTGCACTCTAGTCTTAACTGGGTCTTTCTCAGAATTGACATGAATAAGTTTCTCATGAGGGAATCTTCAGTTAACTAGAGTAGCACTAGTGGATACATTAGTGCACCAACTGATTGTTAGTCCTCCATTATTTCCAAAAGCAATTTAGAACTAATTTAACTGAACTTAACTCAGTAAACTGAGTGATCTAATTTCCAAGTCAATTTAAACTCATATTGGACCCCTAAAACTTAGGGAGAACATATACATGACTACAGAAAGACTTCCAACTCGAAATTACTAAGATAATTAAGTTAATTAAACTTAATTAACTATTTACAAGTTTCTATGAGAATAGAATTCAATTTTAATTCTCATTTTAATTCAAGGAAAAATTAAACTAGAATTTCCTGTTGCCATTTCTCAACACATTGATGAGAAATTCGTTCCCTTTATTTTCATGTGTAAATGTATTGATGTATATGTTTATTTTATGGCTGATATGATTATGTTATTTCGGTCCCTATTATGTTGGTTATATGTATGTTTTGTGACAACAACTATGTATGGCTCTCAGCATGTTTTTACTTGTAAATGAATGGATAATGTACCTACAGCCTAATAGATGATAATACAGCAAATGACATGAGGGAATAATGGTTCAAAGCAATTCTCAGATAAGTATGATATCTCCACACTTAATTCTATTGTTTACACCTGTAGGTTACATGTTGATGATATGTTTGACAAAATGCCTGGCATGGCTAGTGGGGGTCTTAAAATGTCTTGTTCAACTTATTTCTTGTGCATCATTGTTTCCATGCTCTTTTACTGTTCCTGAGTTATCATTCCATTATGGGCAGCGACCTGGGCTCTGCGCCTGAAAAAGTGGCTTAAATCCGGAGTCGCTGGAATAGCATTGACAAATTTGGTCTCTGGTCACTAGCAGGCAAGCTTGTGAGAGCAACTTTTGGTTTCTAGGCACTCTCTTCCGTATAGCATGAGAGCGACTTTTGGTTTCTAAGCAATCTCTTCCCTATAGCATGAGAGCGACTAAGGCCTAAGATGTCCAGAACACCAGTGGGACCCAACGACAGGATGTTTGAGTGGTAGACATTTCTCCTAAGGTTTTTGTTGTTGACGTGGATAGGTTGGTTGATGTGTCCCGTTGATTCCACTTCCTTAAGGTCACATAGGAGGTTGAATCTAATCATAGTAACCTCTTGTCACATGTTTACCCGGTTGGCATGGTTACTTAGGTAGATGTGGGAGGAGGGAAAAGATATTGGAAATGGTCAAATATCTTTATTCAAAAAATGGTCCAAGTCATTAATAAATAAAAGATGATTTATTAGTACATTTATGAGGATTAAGTCAAATATGGATTCGAAATAATCATTAAATAATGATTTAACAATTATCTCATGAGGAAAATAGAGGATAATGTTGGAATAATAAATAAATAATGATTTATTTAATTATTCTCATGAGATTTTTTGGATTTTAATGAGAAATAAATTAGGAAAATGGTTCACTAAATTATTTCCTATGGTGAAAGTCGTTTTTACCGTGGAAAAATTCATCCTACATGGTGTATTTCGATCAACATAGTAAGAAATGGCTAGATGAACATTTTTGGGTGATAACATATTGCCACCCACTTTAGGGTGTCAGGAGAAAATTGTATGACCGAAATACATTGTAGTTTTCATTTTCATGATACACGAAGGGGATTCATAAGGGGAGAGAGAGAGAGAGAGAGCTAAAGCAATGCAAGGAAGGACTAAAAATGGAGGGGGTGAGACCTACTTGTCTAATAGAAGTCTCCTTTTATTAGTAAGTACATTATCTCAATGAGGCGGGGGAGGCATACCCATACCCGCCGAGACAACTGAGTACAAATGCTAATATTGATGTACCTAGCAATGTGGGTTTGAGCAAAAAAGTACATGATACATAATATGTTGGCATCAACTGGGCCAGAAAATGATACAATGATATAATGAGTCCCATATACCTATTGTGCCCAAAGACAGAGGCCATGACTAATACAATGAAGTCTGTTAATCTTAGTACATGAGACATAACTCCCCCCAACTGATGTGGTGGGGGGAGATCACAACCAAAAAATCCTTGTTTAACAATAAAGGACTTTGAAGATCTAAATGGACTATTTGAAAGAGAAGTGCATGTTGTGGGTTATACGATCAACAAAAAATGGGCGAGTCAAATCTACTAAGATGCACCTTAGGCTAGATCATGATCTGTTGTCATTCGGGCATGTAGGGGGGTACATAAAGGGCCACCCCCTCATGAGATCTGGCAGATCTCACACACACCCGAGAAATGTTGGTACAATCTGTTGGATCACTGGACCATCAAGTGTACGATTCTGAATCATGCAATAATGAGATGGATTCAAGCACGCAAGAAACAACCAAGTCAAATGGCAATTATTATTCCCTTTTCTTTATCTGAGGCACTGAACAATGATGAAGGCTAGAACCAAGTTACGTCATCCTCTAGACTAATATCCTGGCATAAATGTTTTAAAGTCGATAGAAGAGGGCACGCCAGAGTTGAGGCAATGAGGATTCCACAACAAAGGCACGAGAATCATAGTATTGTGATTGATATAGAATGACAACAGGGATGAATATGGAGGAACGAGGTAAATGGTGGACTTATGACTTCCCTTGTTAGAGCATAATATGTAACATTGACCTGGAAATGAATGACATTATTCTAGAGGGGATGGTCAATTACTCAGACGGAGGATTTTCAAAAACAAATCAAAATAGTTAAAGGCCAAAGGTGAGAAAAATGGGATGAATGTGACACGTAGAGGAATAATGTATTGTAACACGACTCAATGGGACTCTGAATAGATTCCATGGATGCAAGGGTGACTCATATTTGATGCTATGGAAAAGGGTGAGCCTATGATGCTTTCACATGGGAAACACTCTAAGGGGACATATGAATTATATGTCTAGTTTGATAGTGATCATTCATGATGAAACTAGACATATAATTCAACAAGTGAAAAGGAAAAGTGGTACCAGAGTAGAGGTGACTCATATGAAGAGAGTCATTTTAGTGGGCGGTAAAGTGAGACCTCATGGGAAAAAATGGCTTCCTTTTGAAGTTTCAAATTACCATAAATGATGAGAGATGCATTATAGAGATCGGTAAGAGCTTTCCAACTATTTTAACAGTTCATCAAATCGAGCTATGGTTTTCTCGTAATGGCCAATGGAAAAAACTAGGGATTTTCCTACAAAAGGGCTTCTTGCCCCTAATTCCAATTCATTTGCACATGTGTTTGTTGGATAAATTGGGGAGGAGGAGGAGGCCCTAAATCTTGGTGATCTCATAGCAGAAAAATTGACCATCGGAATTCGGATATACGACTTTCAAGTAGGTGGCCTAACCCTACTCATCATGTTTAGTCGATTGGATTTCCATATTAGGGCTTCATTTGACTAAGGGAAACCCTTGTTCTTCCCCATGGACACAATGCACTTTTTGGTCATTTGTGCACCCTAGGGCACAGGAAATAGGCAGAAAAGTGTGCCAAGTGTAGTTTTTGGAGGAAAAAATGTGCCCTGGACCTAAGGGAAAGACACTGTTGGGGGCTCTTGAAAGCTGAATTTGAAGTCCATAAAAGCATATGATGGCTCTAACACTGAAAAAATATAGTGGTATTTGGCAGGAATGGTAGAGATAAAGGTGTTGTGGTGAGAATGATACTTTGATGATCTTCGATCTCAGGTGGAGGGGAATCACACTGTCAAAGGAGATCTTATGCACTATGGGTTGCTCAAGTTCTTTGAGAACCCATTGATGAGGGCTAGTGAGACACTATTATCATGGATCATGAGCTATTAGGATCCATATCGAGAGGAATTTTTTATACATGGATATGCGATCAAGATCACCATCTAGGATATATATTTCTTGATAGGGTTACCACCCTTGGGGTTGGTTAGGGAGATACATCTAGTGCTTTCTCATGGAAGACATATTGGGGAGTTTGTGGATCACCATTATGTACCAGTTAGTTGATTAAAGGACACAAGTATCCAGGCACATGATTTGGAGAGACTGGAGAGACACAAGCTACAGCCGCAACATTGGTGTGTATATTGGGTAGCCATTCCTTCCACTACATCACTGGATGGCAGATGATGCTAGTAGAAAATGTGCTTGCAGGCACCTACTATGGTTGGTGTAGATGTTACTAACATCATTGAAATGTCAGTTGAGTTTATGTAGATAAGTGACCAATGGTAAATGTTTATTTGGGACACTATTGTGCTCATTCTTAATTGAGAATATCCCCACCATATGACCACATGTGTAGATCCATAACGAGAGCCAACAGGTGCCCAAGATGCATTGTTGGGGACAGCTATCGTAACAAGCCAGAGGAGGAGAACATGTGTTCTGACTTGATTTTTTTCCCATTGGGATTAGATGTCCCTCTACATAGACGACTATCCATATAATGGTATGAACTTCCAGGGGGATCCTAAACTACTACTTCCACGAGGACGAGCATGGGGAATCGATGGTAAGTGATATTTTCTATAATTTGGTTACATGTATAGTTTAGAAAATATATGTATATGGTACTAATTTTCAAACCTTTGACATGCAGATATAGAATCGGTGAAGTCAGTAAGAAATGCGGGAGGAGATTCAACACCTGGGGCTAGAGATCAAAGGGGTTCGACACCACAGCAGAGGCCAGATAATGATGCATTAATGGAGGTTCTTTGTTGTAGGTTTAACTTAGTACTGACCAATGTGACAGAGCATGGATGGCATGAGTTGGAAGATCAGTACACAAATTCATGTACGAGTCTCCATTCTAAGTGGTAAGTTATCATGAGGCATGTTGCTATGGCCAGTTAGGATGTCAGAGACTTACCAATTGGGGAGTGGCCCCATTCACTTGGGACCCTCCAAGGGATAATGATTAGGAATATGGGCATATGCGCCCCCATTTTTGTATGTATGGTAATAGCATGATATGGACATGCTGGATGTATTTAGAATAGTGGACTCTAAACACTTATGATGGATATTTTGATACATAATATGGTTATGCATCATTTTGACGATGTGGTTTTCCATTTGTTTGTTTTATGGATGCCTTCTTGTCTATGCATGCGATAAATGCAAATCTAGAATGTTATTTGGAATGGTAACTACATAGTTGTTTTGGGCTCTAGGACCATGACTGAATGAAAGGGATTCAAATTCATGTACCAAAAGCTTAACTCATATATATTTTCTAAATAGGACATGGTTATGCACATGATAAATGACATTCCGTTTCATGACAAGCAGGAAAAAATCAAGACAAACATGAATGTGGAGGATGCGATGATCGAGGGCATCGATTAACAAACCTATCATGGCATCATATTTGGCCTAATTTTTGGTGGAAAATTCGATACATATGCCATTGGCGTGGACTAATGAATGCAAATGGGAGGAAACGGCCCAAGCTGCCAAGGCTAGATTCTTGGAGAAGTGACTCACACCATCAACATAACTAATATATGGTGTGGATGATGGATCCATATTAAAGGCACAAGAAGACAAACAATGATATGATGGAATATGAAAACTACCTAAATGAAAAAAAAAATAAAAAATGAAAAAATATGAATTTAAATGGAAAATGTTATGGATAGAATTTCTTAAGTTAGAGTCCACTGCGAGAGTTAGGGAGAATTTATCCTTCTGGGCCCTCTAAAAGATATGCCCCCTTTCCTAAGCACTTATGAATGATGTAAGTACCAAGCCATAATGGTTCAAACTTCCCATGCCCTAGGACATAATGAGCTTGGTCATAAACAAGAATAAGGTCACCTTCATAAAAGGTACGAGGGTGAAATTTACGGTCATATTGGGTTTTGGTGCACTTTTTAGCCGCTTCTATGGTTTACAAAGCAACTCAGAAGTCTTCATTGGTGCATTCCATCATGATGAGTCTTTGTTATAAGGGTTGAGTATCTGGGAGGAGTTCGACAACAAGGTGAAGGGAGGGGATTTCACACTATTTGTTCCTCTCCATAAATAAGGTGGAAAGGAGTGAACATAGTGGCAATTTTAACAAAATTTCTATAGGCCCACAACGTAGGGAAGAACATTAAATTCCAAGTGGTCTTATGTTTATTCACCGTCTATTGAAGCATGGTTTTTAGGATTTTTTTAATGGCTTCAACTTTTCCATTCCCTTAGTGATAGTAGGACGATGAATATTGATGTTCAAAACCCAATAGTGAGGATAAATCACTCCAAATATTATCTTCACAGTGTTGGCCATGGTCGGAAATCAATTGTCTTGAAACTCAAAATCGAGGGATAACATGGTTAAAAAAGAAGATGGTTGCAGTAGTTGCAGCGTTATTAAATTTAGGCATGGCTTCAACCCATTTGGTGAAATAGTCAACGTCCACAATGATGTATTTACGACCATTGACAAATTTTGGTTGACACTCCATAAAATTGATCGTCCATTTACAGAAAGGACCAGCTATGATAACAAGGTGAAGAGGATTGAGTGGATCTAATGCCTTTGGGATGTATAATTGAGAATTGGGATAGTTTTTGACTACCTCAATTCAATCCCTGAAGAGAGACGGCTAAAAGTATCAAGTGCACATGATTTTCTAGGAAATGGCCATTCTAGACGGGTGACCACCACAAGTGCCACTATGACAAGCATTGAGCACTTGCTCAGCTTCAGCATGGGTAAGACAATGACAAAAGACAGTGCCTAAACCATGATGATAGATATCATCACCTATAAGAACGTAGCAAGTTACTTGATGTCGAATTCATTTTCGATCATCATGAGTGATATGGGAGGGAATTTTTGGGTTCGCAGACAAGTGAGGATGTCACCATACCATGGGTCATCAAAGTATATAGCGAACAAATGTTCATCTGGAAGGCCATCATTTACTGGAAAATATTTCATACCAGTAGGAAATTCAAACATGAATTTAGCAAGGGCTAATCCTTTCTTACTCTTAGGTGCTACAAATTCCAAGTCAAATTCCTAAAGGATTGGACTAGTCATCCTTATTGGCATTAGGTTGTATACCCTGGTTGTCTTCATTACCCTTAGGTTGTTGGTTCTAGTTACCTTTCCCCTTATTCCTTCTCTTGAGTTGGCAGGAATGGCAAAACTTTGTTGAGCATACACTTGACTCTAAGGACGTAATGGTTGTTGCAAAAGAGGTGGTGGAGGCATGGGAGGTTAACGTGCTAGTGTCATTGGGGATGGAGTGCTAGGTGGTGCAAAGGGATAATAAGGGTTCACGAAAACATTTTGGAAACCAAGTTGAGCAACGTCTTGCCCTGGCACCGGTTGATATGAATGGGAAAATTCATATGACGTGGTAGCACCTTGGTAAGAGTTGACACACGAAGGATCAGAAGGGGGGATAGGTGTCAGTGGAACTGGTCCCCCATGGGGTTGACCATAAATCATAGGAGGTTGAGAATATAATAATGAATGAGGGTGGGAAAGGGATCTAATGATATTGTTAGCAGCATTATATGCCCCGGGCACAGAAGTAGCACTAGGCCTAGGAAGATCGGGAAGGACAGTGTAAATGTAACCTGAATCTACATAGATCATATCATATTTCAATGTTATATGGAGAGATTCTTCCCCGGACTGGGAGAAGTGTCAAGTGACATATTTACCTATGGGGGCCAAACTATTTCTCAAAAATTAATCCATATAAACAAAATCTTCAAACTAGGGAGCTTTACAAGGGCTCCTCCTTCTACGCCATTCTTATATATGGTCAAAAAGGTGAGTGGCACAAGTTTGATGAAAAGAGTTCAATAGTTTGATATTGATGTCATTTCGAAGAGGTAATTGGAAATATGAAAGAAATGTGCTGGAAAGAGTCACAAAGGTGGAATGAGAGGCATGTGGTTGATCGACATACCACTTGGCAGCGACTCCAGTTAGAGTGCATTGGAAAAGATGAAGACGAATGAAGTCCTCGGTGATGGAATTTGATTAACACCACATATGGAAGAGAGAATGTGATTGGTACAGTCTTCTCCAGGATTACCTTCAAAATTGGGAATGTTTGAGGGAATTTTGGTGAGCATGGGAGGCCAATTTTGATCATGGAGAAGGTGATCGTTGATGAGATGGCTTAAGTGAGGGAGGCTCAAACCAGCCATGTAGGTAAATGAGGGTGGATTATTGTCCATACTTGAAGAGGTTATAAATTTACCATTTGTAGGGTTACCCTGGTTAAAAGGAACGTGAAAACCCCAGTAACCTCGACTCAACAATAGCCAAAGAAAGGATCGAGCCAAATCAATCGATTTGAGGTCTTGACAAAGGAGGAAGAGGAGAGAATTAATGAATCTAGTGGCCTGGTAAACCTAGATAACTCTCAGAAACGGTCAAAAGGCGGACAAAAACCTAAAAGGAAAGTAGAAGAGGAACCCCAAGAGAAACAAGCCCTAGCAATGAAAGAGGAGAAAGAAAATATGGAAATAGATGGAACAAAAGAAGAAATGAGTATAGAGGAACAAGTGATGAGAAGGTTATTGAATGAATGGAAGCATTTAGACAAGAGATTCATTCCTGAAGAGCATAAACAACTATACTGAGAAACCTTCTAGCATTTTAAAGCCAAGCAAGCCTCCTAACTTCAAATCCACTAGATCATCTAGGTTCACAAATAGAGCAGGGGACGCAACCAACCATAGCAGGGAAAGGCGGGAAGAAATGAGGTCACAAAAACTTACAAGAATCTATATAGATGGTGGGAGATATGTTGGTAAATTCTGGAAGAGTGGTGTTGTTATCAGTGGTTTCCCACCACCTCAACAAACCTTCCCAATGATTATTACATTCTGGAATGTTCGAGGCCTCAATAGTAGGGGCAAGCAAAGGTACTTGAAAGATAGGATTCGCAAGGATCACCCGAGTATAATGATCATTCAAGAGACAAAAATCTCATAAAGTAAACTAAAAGAAATTGTAAAAAGTATGAAACTACAATATGAAGTGGTGGCACAAGACTCCAATGGGAGCGCATATGGATTGGCTATCCTTTGGAACCCGATGGAGGTGATATTTAATGGATGGGAAAGCTTTACAAGGATATTATTAGTAAAGTTTTACACAATGGATCCAAAGACGGGCCTCACATTCTAGGGGAAAAAGGGGTTTTCCTTCAAAATCTAGGAAAACTAAAAAGATTATATGAGGAGGATTTATGGATACTGGGAGGGGATTTTAACGTTATCACTTCTCTCAAGGAAATGAAGGGTGGACTCTGAAGGATTGATGCATATATGGAGGTGTTCAGGGACACAATAAAGTGACTACATCTACTTAACATACCCACAATCAATGACATATTTACTTATAACAACAGGAGGGGAGGAGCACAACAGGTAGCATCAATACTGGACCAGTTCCTGGTGTCTGAAAAGGTCAAAGTCATGAAATCTTTTTAAAAGCCTCTATCCTTTTTTTGAAGCCCCGAAAATCGGGTCTACAACAAGGGGGATACCCACCGGGTCTGAACCTTGGTTAGCAACTCCTTTTCCATTTGGTGTAGTGGGTCCGACTGGGGATATGGGACCAGTTTCCCAATTTATGTGTCTGTGTGTGTTGAGAATCGATATTTCCTTCCTAATAACTTCTAAGTAAAATGCTTTTATTCTAAATCTAATGTAATTGTAATCTAATAAACAGAAATATCTAATTCTAAAACTAACCCGGGATTTAATCTTTCAGTTATGCGATCTAAAATGATTTCAAATGGAAATTGGTAATAAATATCATTCAACTGCTATGAGAAAAGAATTCAATAAAGATAAACCATTTCGTATAAAAAGTTAGACAAAACAATTGTGGAAAACATATCACATAATAAGTTACTCATATATTAAGCATAAATAAATAGCTACCACCGTACAAAAGTGCCAAATGATAACTCAAGCATTCAAGCATTCATATATAAATAATTGAACATGAATATCACCTTAACACATAAGCATAAATTGTTAAGAGATAAAAGTACCATTTATAACTAGTTCTACTCATGAGCTTCAACAATAATGATTTATCTCTTCTTAATCCAACATCTACTAAGAGTACAAAAGTGCAATTTCAGTAGTAGATATTAAACGCAGATATCAATAAATCATGTTCCATTCATTCATCAAAACCTCCTCGGAGGGTGCAAAAGTGCATGTTCTGAGGACAAGTTTTTGACAAATTTCAGGACCCTTCTCTAAATGCATGAGAAGGGTTTAAATACTACTAGTTAAATCTAAAAATAATTTATTACAAAAATGTAGGATACGGTTTAAATGACTGTCCTCATTTCAAGCAAAAATAAAGCAAAACTAAAACTAAAACTGAATCTAAAACTAAAATTGGCAACTAACTATCTATGTATCTGTTCCTTGTAGTCGCAAGCGTTCATCATTTGCTTGAGGAGAGTTGGCTTGCCGACCTCTAACTTTAGCTGTCTTGTGAAAACAGAATCTGCAAGTGCTGGTGCCATCTTCTCGGCAGAGTTAACGATACATTTGAGAGTCATGCACGGCTGTGTGGTTTTACCAAGTACATCTAGTAAGAATCCCAATTCAACTTGGTTAACCTCTTGATGGACTCTGCTCTTTCTTGAGCCTTCTGTCTCCAGCTTGTCTGTAGATGCTGTACATTTGGTAAATATTTACATACCACTTGAAGATATCCCTAATAAATACCACCGATTTTAGAGTTCAGGTTTTTCCTTTCGCCTTTAGCACTTTTTCCTACAAATTTCCAGACTTATAGGTGACTGAGCGATTAGAGGCTTTCCTTCTCGAGGGGTTTTGCCCAGCGAATCGTGCAACGGAAACTGCCTCTGTTTCTCGATTCGGGCTTCCCTGGTGTGATTTTCGCCTCTTGTGTGTTTTTTGTTAGAGGATATAAACCTTAAATTTTGTGGAAAGAATGAATTTATGAGTTCTTGGTTCTGAGTCTTAAATTGTCTGTTTGTGATATCAACACTATCCAATACCCATTTGACCATGTCCGCATATGGAAGAATTTTGGGCCCCGCCGCTATCCGGTGCAAAAACGACCATGCTAGTTCTGTAATCGATGCCTCAGACGACCTGCATGAATCTGCAGTCTCTATAACCTCTATTACTCTGGGATTTTCTTCCTTGAGTAGGTTGTGCATACTTTCCTAAGTAGTAATATTGGCATCTCTGTTGCAAGTGGTGTCTGTGTACAAGGGCATCATTTCTTTATCTTCAGAACTTGGAGCTTTACCCTTTTTTTCCCATAATATTCTAAACACTGCTATGTATACTTCTCTGCTCTTCGCTCCTGCAGTTTACAAATGAGGTAAGAGTAATGATAAGAAAAAGGTGACGGGAAAGCTTTAAATGCTGAAAACATATAAAATATATCACCCTACGTGAAATGGTTCTTCGATCAGATCAAAACCATATTTCATTAATGATTACCAACTAACTTATTAATTAACATTAACGCGCATAACTGGGCATCAGTTTATGGGAAAAACTTTTTCGAACGACGAACCCTGAAGATCTGCGATGAGGTGATTTTGCGATTTGCTTCGCAATATCGCAGATCTATAGCGTGTGGCAATCATCCATTACAATGTGTTATTTGCGAAATGCGATTTGCGAGATGCACCATCGCATATCGGCGGTTTGAGGCATTTCGCCTTAAGTAATATTTGAGGCATGCGATGTGATGAGTGTCTTTTAGTGCATGATTTCGCATCGCGATTTCGCAGTCTTAGGATTCCACTTGTAGGAAGGCATCCATTGCCTTTTTGCGATGCGACGTTTTTTATTGAGAGAGTGATTTTATTCGAACTTTATCATAAAACTTAAGTCTTTTTAGATTTTTCAGGTATTCTCCTAAATTTATGATAGTAAGTTTTATTCAAAAAGGGAATAAAAGCACTAATTTATTTTTAGATTTTTTGAATAAGGGTCTCCACTTATTTAGTATTAGTAATAAAACTAAATAAGAAGGGGGGTTGTTGCTGGCCACAACAATTGACGATTCACTTGGAAGAACCAGTTATCTCTGCTTTTCTTTTGAATTTTCTAAACTTCCAAAACAGAAGCTTTTCTATAAAATCAAACTTTATTATGGAAAGATGAAGTACATCATGCTTTCAGCTGCTAATGATAGTTAATTTCTTCTATGTTAACTTTGGTTTATAACTTCCTAGAGCTAGTCATTGTATCTACATCAATTACTACTTGGTTTATAAAGATAAAAACAAAGGCTTCTTTGTAAATCAGTTTTAAATATGCTCATTTGTCGTAGGTAGAGCCTCTGCTGCCAGCAGGCATTTATAGCCTCGACAGGGTTACCTATTACCCATAATGATCCTGTATCCTACTTGGCGAAATATACAATTTTCAAAGGGAAATCCATATCCACACTTATTGCTTTTATTTTATTTTAATCCTTAAAGAACAATGCCTTGGTTTGGTTTGGTAGCCAAATTATGACAGTGCCACTCATTTGATTTATAACTTTGCTGAACAAGCTGGCTCGTGATGAGACCCCTTGTCTTTTAATTGCAACAATCTCGAGTCATTGCCCTGTTGTGGTATGCAGTTTTGGTAAAGTCAGCAAGCCATAATATCTATGATCATGATAAGTCAGCTCGTGATGAGACCTCTTATTCTTTAAGTTTAAAGTGTATCGTTGGATTATTCCTTGAAGCTCATAATTCCCTAGGTGGGGAGGAAGTCATTGTTTCCTTAAGAATAGCTCTAGACAACAATTGTAGAGTTTTTGGAAAGATCTTTTCTATAGAGAATCTTTGTTTTGTTATTGATACCTTTCATTTCACTGATATAAAACAAATTCCCACTAAAGGTCATTTTTTTATCAAAATTTACAAGGTTGAAACTAGTATCATTTTCAGGCTTATAGCCTTTGACTGTATCTTTCAATAATAAAGACCAATTTTCTAAATCAGTTTCTATTTATACAAGCGAAAAAACAAAATCTAAAAGAAATACTTGTCTTTTTCGTGAATTCCAAATGTAACCATTTACAACTGGTTTTATTATCAAAATAACGGAAAAAACTAATTTTACAAAAATAGAAGAATAATCTCCAATGGAAAGTATTTTTTGAGGATCTGCCCGTTAACAGGTAAAGACTCTCTTTTTCTTGTTAAATCCTATAACATAAAAGTAGATGGACCTATGATTTCTGCAATTTGGAAAGGGCCAAGCCACATTCGTTGAAATTTCGTATGTTTTCCCTTTTCCTCATGAGCCTTGTCCCATTTTAAAACTAGATCTCCAATCTGAAAGTCCTTTCTGGATATCATGTTTGAATCAAAAGAAGCTTTTACTAATGCTTGGTGATGAGTATGAGTTATTTTAGCCTGTTCTCATTGTTCTTCTAGCTTAAGAATTTGCAGCTGCCTTAGTTGTAAGGAAGAAGTTGGTGTTTCGTCAATATATTGAACTAAGGCCAAAGAAGGAATCGCTAGATGAGTTGGAAGGACCACTTCTTTACCATAGACTAAATTAAAAAGAGAAGTGCTAATGGAGGCTTTCTGCATTATTCGGTCTGCCCATAAAGCATATATTAGGGATTTGTGCCAATTCTTATGAGTTTTATCAATGGTTTGCTTAATGATTTTGATTAAGTTTTTATTTGTTGATTCCCCTGTGGGTAATAATTGGCAGAGTACTTAAGCTTAAAACCTCTTTTGAGTGCAAATTCAGTCATAGCATTACCAGAAAAATATGATGCATTATCAAACATTAAGGTAGAGGGTAAACGAAACCTGGTGATTATGAACTGATCTATGAAATCAATGATGTGTTCGGCATTAGCTGCCTTGAGAGGAACTAATTTTACCCATTTAGTACAATAATCTGTAGCTGTAAGGATATATCTATGTTGTTTAGAATAGTGAGGAACGATTTCACCTATTATATCCAATCCCCATTGATCAAAAGGTTGATCAATATTGACTAGTTGCAACGGCAACAATGGTTTCTTTTGTCTCCCAGCAACATTTTGATAAACTTGACATTTCCTTACATAGCTATGTGCGTCTTTGAACAGTGTAGGCCAATAATAGCCTGCGCGCAGGATTTTATGTGCGGTAGCATCTCCAGCATAATGTCCACCAGCTGGTCCATCATGGAGTTCCTGCAACAGCTTTTCAGCTCCAGATTTCTCAAGACATCTAAGGAGGACAGAATCATAATTCATTCTAAAAAGTACATCGTTCACGAGTTGATATTGCTTAGCCTTCAACCTTAGGGCTCTTTTCTTTGTATAATCGGGGTTTGAAGGAGCATATCCATTCTTTAGATAAAATATGATATCAGCGTATAATGATTCAATATCGTTTAGGCTTACCTCGTACGTTTGTATTTCTACAGATGGTGTTTCAGAAATAAGCGATGCTCCTGCCAGTGTTTTGCAAAAGCCTTGACCTTTTACAATATTTGCTGGTTTAATTTTAGCGTCGCATTCTTATAAGGCAGTAACCCAATTGGCTCTTTTCTCACCTACGTCTTTCTATACTAAGAGATTTCTTACAACTGGAAATGGTACTATGGTTTTTGTATGGGTTTTAAGCAGAAAGGGTCTGAAATGTTTGATCACTTTGAAAACAACATAAGCTTGTTTCTCGACATCTGAATAATTTAATTCAGCCCCTTGTAGATTTGAACTGAAAAAGGAAATTGGGGCTTCCGCCTTGTCTTGATTTGTTTGAGTGAGTATTGCAGCATATGATCTGTCAGAGGGAAATGTATACAAAATGAAAGGATCGGAAAAATTTGGAGTTGCTAAAGATGGAGCGTTAACAATCGCTTGTTTAATCAGATTGAATGCTTCATATTCATCTTGGCCCCATTTGAAGATTGAATTCTTTTTGATCATTGCTTGTAAGGGAGATACGATCCTTGAAAAATATGGAACAAATCTCTTAACAAAATTAATCTGTCCAAGGAAATATTGCATAGATTTCTTATTGTGAGGCAAGGTATTTCAGAAATCTCCTTGATTCTGTCAGAATCAATATGGATTCTAGATTTTGACACTATAAATCCAAGATGTTTTCCTTCACTTAATGCAAAAAATGACTTTTTTGGGTTAAGTGAAATTCCATACCTTTGGCAACATTGGAAGATATGTTTTAATTTTCTGAGATGATTTCCTCGTTTTTTGGAATATACAATTATATCATCTAAGTAGATTACTACTGATTTGTTTACTAATCCCTTACTTTGAAATGTGGCGCCAGCGTTGATCAGACCAAAAGGCATCTTTTGATATGCATAAGTACCCCATTTGGTTCTGAACATGGTCTTTAATTGATCATCGGGATGGACCAAAACTTGGTTGTAGCCGAAGAAGCCATCCAAGAAGGACATTAATTCTGATCCTGCAACTGCCTGTAATATTTGCTCCATGGGAGGCAAAGGAAAAATATCTTTTTAGAAGGCTTTGTTAGATTTCAAAATTCAATGCAAATTCTAATGTCTCCGTTTTTCTTTCTAACGGGAACCATATTGGAAACCCATTTAGAATGTCGAAAGGGAAAAATGATTTTGGCTTTCAATAACTTATTGAGCTCAGATTTTATCTGGTTTTCTAGATTAGGATGGGTCTTTCTTAGCTTTTGCTGGACAGGTTTTTCATCGTTTATCATTGGTATAGTATGTTGAATGAGAGAAGTGTCGTAAGTCTTAATTTCATCGTAGTTCCAGGCAAAGACACTTTTGTATTGTTTCAGGAGACGAACATACGCTAATCTTTCTTCAGGGGCTAGGCCAAGATCTAGATTGATATTCTGCAGCTTGGAATTAGTTCCTAGATTTACTAATTCATAGTTCAGAGTTGAACTTTGAAGCTTTGAATTGGTAGATATTTTGAATCAGTCTTTCAAATCATATAGGTCTTCGAATTTGACTACTGACTTTAGCATAGCATTATTAGTGCTATCTTGTTGCAACTGTTTGTTGTGTTGGTCCTCATCAATTATCTGATTAGTGTAAGATCCCTCAGATGTGAGGAAGCTTACAATATTAGGATCATCGTTGAAAATTCTCCAATTGGTAATGTTATCAGGAATCAAGGGTCTAAAGATTAATTGGATTGAAAACCTATCGGGGCTATAGTCTTCTGAGGGAATGAGCTTGGAAGTTACGTTTGCCAAGAGGTTAGCACTAGCATTTTGGAGTCTGGGAATTGATGAAATATTGAATGCTATAAAATGTTCAGTCAGATCTTGTACTAAAGATTGATAATGCTTTAAATGACCTGATAGACAATGTATAGTATTTCGTACCTATCTGATAACAACTTTAGAATCTTTGAAGACTTGTAGATATTTGATATCTAATCTGATTGCTTTGTATAATCCTTGGACTAAAGCCTCGTATTCTGCAGTATTATTAGTGCAATCGAACTCGAGTCTACAAGTTAGCATAGTTTTGTTTCCCTCTGGAATGATTAATACACATCATGCTCCTGCTCCCTCATTAGACTTAGAACCTTCAAAAAATGACTTCCAAAATAAAGATTTATTTACAGGACTATCTACAAAATTAACACATTTAGAACTATCTGTTTGAGAAACATTTTCTACTTGAGATAAAATAGAATGTTCTAAGTAAGGCGAAGTATGAGCATTAAAATTTCCTAAGAAAGAGTCAATAGAATAGGTGCCAATTATATTGTTGTTGTATGCTACCAGTTCATTTTCTCCTTCCAATTCTGTTACTATGTATTTCTGATGTCTTTCTCGCTCAATATTTATTTGATTTGGTCTACCATTGTAAGGGAGCCACATATGTGACCAATCAGTTGCAAAGTGTCCATGAAGTTTTTCTAACCAATCTCTGCTAAGAATTAGGCCATAAAATTCTGGAATGTTTGCAACTAAAATGTCGATAACTTGACATACCTTTGGATTAGATGACAACCTTATGGTAACCTGATTTAGTTCACCGATCACTTCAACTTGCGACTGGTCCATCTGAACTATGTGTACTGCTGATTTTTGAGGTTGAACATTCAACTTTGCACATATTGATTTAGGTAGGATATTAGATGAAGCTCCTGAATCAACTAAACAATTATGCAATTTTTTGTTGAAAACTTCGTAGGTAAGAAGAAATGGGGGAGTATGAGATCTTGACCTTCCTCCAATTAGAGCAATATCATTTGGATCAACTTCATTAGTCACATTAGTTGGAGGTCTTCCCATCTCATGAGACGTTTGCGAGATTACAGCGGCGGGCAGAGGCGCAATTGGTACTGCGTGTAACTCTTTCAAAAGTATCTTTTGCTGATGTTTTAACTTGCTCAACTCATAAAAAGTGATGTTAGCCCTAGTCTTCTTCATATCTTCTATGATATTATACTCCATCTCATAAAAAATAATCAATGTTTTAGATGGAGATGGTGAATTTGTTTGGACTGGTCTTGTTTGAGTTGCTTTGGGTGACGTTTTCTTACCTGCAACCTTATCCTTAGTCATTGAGCTTGCGCTCTTTGGCTTAGGAGTAGGTTGAGGAGGATCGAGTTGATTTCTACTTCTAGTACTGATCAGGGATGCCTCTTGATCCTCTTCATCTGGGAGGATGAAATCCCACATTCCTTGTACTTCTACAACTTCTTCTTCATCAATAGGCTCTTCATTAGAAATTTCCTCTTCTTCTTCTTCTCATTCAACACTTGTGATAGAATTGGGAGGCTTGGAATCAGTCGAAGGATTTCTTCTATAAGGCTTGTAAGGCTTTTTAGAAGAAGTCTTTGCTACTTGTTTCTTAATGTCAACCATTTTGTTAGACATGGTTTTCAAAACCTTTTTCAATCCTTCTAAATCAAATGGGTCTTTCAATTGTTTTTTCTTTGGATCTTCTTTAAAAGTAACCTTCCTAGATTTTCATTCATCAACAACGTTTTTCTTTTCTAAAGCTATGATACGTTTCTCTACTACTATTGCTTCCTTCATATTGTCAGCTAAAGTTGTTTTGTTAGCCCTATCGACGAAGATTGCTATGTTTGATGGTAGAGCAGATATGTACCATTCACTTCGAACTTCTTCGCTAGGCTTGGAAGCGGTAGGAATTTTGTTCAGTAGTTTATTGAAATGTGAGTTAAAATCTTTAATAGGTTCCTTTGACTCAGCCCTAAGGTTAGACAGGTCATTGATCAGTGTCGCAGTAGACCTGTCATAACCGAACTTAGTCAAGAATTGTTCTTGGAAAATATCCCAACTAGTGATAGATCCGGATGGTAATGAGAAATACCATGATCCGGCTGCTCCTTGCAAAGTATAAGGAAAGAGCTGGATGACAACGTCTTCATTAGTAACCCCATTGAGATTTATGGATAACATAAAGTTGTTTATATGTTCTTCTGCTAGCATGCCTGCTTCAGGATTGAATTTAGGCAGCCATTTTTCAGGATGGGCCGGTATTTGACTCAAGGGCGTAGGCATTAAGACTACCCCTGGGTTATTCCATGGAAATTGGGCCATAGTTGAACTACTAACAGAGGAAAGTGTAGAATATGATCCCTACGGTTGGGAAGATGAGGATATTACAATTCCAGATGATCGAGAAGGAGATGTGGAAGTCCCAGTGGGCTGATGGACAATAATCTGAAGTGGAGGGGTGGATGGTTGACTTCGTAGTGGAAAGGTTGAGATGGATGAAGATGACGAAAAAGTCTCCCTATCAGACCCTTTAGGTGATTTCCTTGCTCTCTTCCTTGTAGGTAGAGGTAACTCAGTTGGTTCAATACCAAACTTTTCACTCTTCAATCTGGTAA
The DNA here is from genome assembly GCA_000404065.3 of Pinus taeda. Lineage (NCBI taxonomy): Eukaryota > Viridiplantae > Streptophyta > Pinopsida > Pinales > Pinaceae > Pinus > Pinus taeda. Next base: position 27,395 of record APFE031119988.1, on the reverse strand, counting down.
GAGGATGAGCAGGATTATATTGTGAAGTCACACTACCTTGATATTTTTCAGATATTTGGGGTGATATAGAAAATCGTTGAAGTCTATGGATTAAAGATTCAACTTCAAGAGGTTCAATAGTAGATTTCTCTGAAATGTTCGAGTTTGTGGCAGTGGTTGTTGTTTTTTCGACTTCTTGCTCAAGATTGAAAGATTCTAAATGCGATGGAGAAGTCGGGGGGGATGGTGACAGTGATTTACTCTCAAAATGGTATTTAGATTTAGATTTATTTTCCATTCACAGTTCGGGGCCCTCCTTCTAGTGCTAAATATGTTGAAGCCCCAAAAATCAGGTCTACAATAAGGGGGATACCCACTCGATCCGGGCCTTGGTTAGCAGCTCCTTTTCCGTTTGGTGTAGTGGGTCCGACTGGGGATATGGGACCAGTTTCCCAATTTATGTGTATGTGTGTTGAGAATTGATATTTCCTTCCTAATAACTTCTAAGTAAAATGCTTTTATTCTAAATCTAATGTAATTGTAATCTAATAAACAAAAATATCTAATTCTAAAACTAACCCGGGATTTAATCTTTCAGTTATGCGATCTAAAATTATTTCAAATGGCAATTGGTAATAAATATCATTCAACTGCTATGAGAAAAGAATTCAATAAAGATAAATCATTTCGTATAAAAAGTTAGACGAAACAATCGTGGAAAACATATCGCATAATAAGTTACTCATATATTAAGCATAAATAAATATTTATCACCATACAAAAGTGCCAAATGATAACTCAAGCATTCATATATAAATAACTGAACATGAATATCAACTTCACACATAAGCAGAAATAGTTAAGAGATAAAAGTACCATTTATAACTAGTTCTACTCATGAGCTTCAACAATAATGATTTATCTCTTCTTAATCCAACATCTACTAAGAGTACAAAAGTGCAATTTCAGTAGTAGATATTAAATGCATATACCAATAAATCATGTTCCATTCATTCATCAAAACCTCCTCGGAGGGTGCAAAAGTGCATGTTCTAAGGAAAAAATTTTGACAAATTTCAGGACCCTCCTCTAAATGCATGAGAAGGGTTTAAATACTACTGGTTAAATCTAAAAATAATTTATTACAAAAATGTAGGATACGGTTTAAATGACTGTCCTCATTTCAGGCAAAAATAAAGCAAAACTAAAACTAAAACTGAATCTAAAACTAAAACTGGCGACTAACTATCTATGTATCTATTCCTTGTAGTCGTAAGCATTCATCATTTGCTTGAGGAGAGCTGGCTAGCCGACCTCTGACTTTAGTTGTCCTGTGAAAATGGAATCTGCAAGTGCTGGCGCCATCTTCTCGGCAGAGTTAACGATACATTTGAGAGTCATGCACTGGCTGTGTGGTTTTACCAAGTACGTCCAGTAAGAACCCCAATTCAACTTGATTAACCTCTTGATGGACTCTACTCTTTCTTGAGCCTTCTGTCTCTAGCTTGCCTGTAGATTCTGTACATTTGGTAAATATTTACATACCACTTGAGGATATCCCTGATAAATACCACCGGTTTTAGAGTTCAGGTTTTGCCTTTCGCCTTTAACACTTTTTCCTACAAATTTCCAACTTACAAGCGACTGAGAAATTAGAGGCTTTCCTCTCAAGGGGTTTTGCCCAGTGAATCGTGCATCAGAAAACTGCCTCCGTTTCTCGATTTGGGCTTCCCTGGTGTGATTTTCGCCTCTTAGGTGCTTTTTGTTAGAGAATATAAACCTTAAATTTTGTGGAAAGAACGACTTTATGAGTTCTTGGTTCTGAGTCTTAAATTGTCTGTTTGTGATATCAGCAACTATCCAGTACCCATTTGACCATGTCCGTGTACGGAAGAATTTTGGGCCCCGCCGCTATCCGGTGCAAAAACGACCATGCTTGTTCTGTAATCGATGCCTCAGATGACCTGCGTGAATCTGCAATCTCCTCCATTACTCTGGGATTTTCTTCCTCAAGTAGGTTGTGCATACTTTCCCAAGTAGTAACACCGGCATCTCTGCTGCAAGTGGTGTCTGTGTACAAGGGCGTCATTTCTTTATCTTCAGAACTCATAGCTTTACCCTTTTTTTCCCATAATATTCTGAACACTACTATGTATACTTCTCTGCTCCTCGCTCCTGCAGTTTACAAATGAGGTAAGAGTAATGATAAGAAAAAGGTGACGAGAAAGCTTTAAATGCCGAAAACATATAAAATGTATCACCCTATGTGAAATGGCTCTTCGATCAGATCAAAACCATATTTCATTAATGATTACCAACTAACTTATTAATTAACATTAACGCGCATAATTGGGCATCGGTTTATGGGAAAAAAATTTCGAACGACGAGCCCTGAAGATCTGCGATGAGGTAATTTTGCGATTTGCTTCGCAATATCGCAGATCTATAGCGTGTGGCAATCATCCATTACAATGTGTTATTTGCAAAATGCGATTTGCGAGATGTGCCATCACATATCAGTGGTTTGAGGCATTTCGCCTTAAGTAATTTTTGAGGCATGCGATGCGATGAGTGTCTTTTAGTGTGTGATTTCGCATCGTGATTTCGTAGTCTTAGGATTCCACTTGTAGGAAGGCATCCATTACCTTTTTGCAATGCGACATTTTTTATTGAGAGAGTGGTTTTATTCGAACTTTATCTTAAAACTTAAGTCTTTTTAGATTTTTCGGGTATTCTCCTAAGTTTATGATAGTAAGTTTTATTCAAAAAGGGAATAAAAGCACTAATTTATTTTTAGATTTTTTGAATAAGGGTCTCCACTTATTTAGTGTTAGTAATAAAAATAAATAAGAAGGGGGTTGTTGTTGGCCACAACACCTTCCAAGCATGAGATCAGATCACTGGTCGATCAGGATAGAGCTAGATCTAAAAGTAGGCCCAAAGAATAGGCCCTTTCGCTTTGAAACCTTATGGCTATGAAACCCACTATTAATACAAAAAATTGGAGGGCTGGTGGAATGGAAGTGAGGTGCAGGGGTGAAACCACATGCACTCCTTTCAACTCAAAATAAAAGGCCTCAAAATCCAAATCAAGAAATGGACCCATGGAGAGTTTGGGAACATTCAGAAAGATGAGAAGAAAATAGAAGAGAGAATGAAAGATGTGCAGCAAAAAATCATATCAGAAGGTAGATCAAAAAGTATTATAGAGACTAAAGGACAATTACTGAATCAGCTAGAAGAAAGAAGGAAGCAAGAAGAGATCCTATGGAAACAGAAGTCACGCATCCAATGGCTTTGGGAAGGAGAGTGTAATACATGTTTTTTTCACAAGGCAATGATCCATCATAGACAACATAAGCGTATATTCTCACTCAAGGACGAGGAAGGGAATCAACTGGTACATCATGAAGAGATGGAAGAATTGGTGGTCAATTATTTCAAGAACTTTCTCTCAGAACCAGACTAGGATAGAGTTAATGTCATTGTGATACTCACACAACACATCCCTCATTAGTCTCATAGGAACAGAACATGGCCCTAATGTGGATAGTGATGTTGGTGGAAGTCAAAGAGGTTGTCAAAGTAATGGCGAATAATAAATATCCAAGACCAGATGGGTTCACGACAGAATTATACCAAGCTGCATGGAAATTTATTAGTAAGGATATCCTGGAAGTGGTAGAGAAGTCACGGAGAAATCATAAGTTATGTATGAGTCTTGATTCTACGTTCATTGCTTTAATTCCTAAATCATCTAAATCAAAATACCCTTAGGGGTTCAGACCGATTGTGTTATGTAATGTCATCTATAAAATAATCTTTGTTGTCATTTTAAAATGCTTGAAACCTCTCTTGTCAAATTTGATATCTCCGTAGCAATCGGGTTTTGTGGAAGGCTTCCAAATACTGGATGGTATCAACAGCGCTCAAGAAAGGGTTCACTCTCTCAAGTCCCTCAAATATTCTGGTATGATGATTAAGCTTGACCTTTCCAAAGCTTATGACCATCTAAGCTAGTCGTACCTGACAAGGGTTTTGATGTCCTTTGGTTTCAAGCATCGATGGGTAAACTGGATATTATCTTTTTTTTGCTTAAGCGAGAGTGGTACCTTCTATTCAATTAATGAAAGTTACATATATGTACATAAAGAACAAAGGTGGTGTGGCCCACCAAACAGACAAACCAACACCAACCTTTGTTATTGAGCCAACATTAATATCCAGGGCCGAGGGCCCACAAAACAGTACTATATATTTTCCGAAGACCGAGAGATCATGCTCTATAGATCCAACGATTATAAATCATTTTGGGTAGCCAACATGCGCACCCTTTAACCAATAAATCGGACCCGATAAGACCATTGAACCACATTTAAAAGTCGTTTCGGGTCCATTTGGGGAGTTAACCCCCGAGCAACTTATCTGCCCGAAATCCACCATAAGCGCATGATTCCAAGATGACAGAGCAATAAGCACGGAACTTAACCTTCTTATTGGACTCGAAACTTGATAAAAAAATTGGCCTAAGTAATTTCAAGTCCAAGTTAATTGTTAAATTTCTTGCTATTGTCCTCGTGAAATCCATGAGATTGTTGCGATTGCACCAACTTGCCACCATTTTAAAATAGTTCACGGCCCAAAAACTTAAAAAGCCCTTCTTATTGTTATGAGGGTCCATGCAAATATTATGCCTCTTTATGATTTCCTGCCCAAGAACCATGATTGTGTATAGTTCTGGGAGCATTTTCCCGCCTGAAAAGCACATGCAGACTGTATCTGACCTCTTGCTTGCACTTTGTCATATATTGTCTTCCCCTTTGTACCAAAATTCCTTTGTATCCATCAGTCTTCATCTTTCCTATTTTCCTTGTTTTGATAGAACTCTTTGTCTAAGGCTGCCTATTTCGAGCACTCTTCCTGCCAATGTCCTTAGGGAGTCCTCATCCAGTTGTATCTTATGTTGCTTTTGGAACAGAGCACACCTTCGTTTTCCAAAATATCTACCAGTCTGTTAGTTGTTCTTCGCACATGGATAAAACTAAGGGTTCTCATGGTCTGCAAGTGTGATTGAATATGTTGATAAACTTGTAGTAACCTCCAATGCCTCGACACTTTCTCTGGTACTGAGCCATTGCCAATCCTCTTGACCGAATTAATTATCAATTCGGAATTAGCTTCAATAATGGTGTTGTGTAAATTTGAGTCCCTCAACATTTCTAGGCAATGCTCCATGGCCATGAGCTCTGCCATATTATTGGTGGCCCTCCTCAAGTGACTGTGAAAGATGGATTGTATGAAACCCTTTTAATCTCTAATGACTCCTCCATAGCCAGCCATACCAGGGTTTCCTTTTGAGGCTCCATCAATATTACATTTCATAAAAATCTGTGGTGGAGGTTGCTAGAATTCCTTATCAGCTGTAATATGACTAACAATCTTGTTTATGCCCTGGGGGCAAAGCCCCTGCAGTCCCAAATTAAGAAGAATCTGCTCATCCTGAACTTGAGGTTGGTTTTTTTTTTTTGGGGGGGGGGGGGTTTATGAGGGCTCATATAGTCTCTTTGATCTGACTTATAATCTGAGCCATGATGCTTCTGGGGTGATCCAAACTTGTTCTTGAAGATTCTGTTGTTGCGTTCTTTCCATACATCCCAGATTATAAAGCCTAGAACCAAAGGCCATGCTTTGTTGATTATTTCATTTGCAGAGAAATTTTTCCTCCAATTCCTCAAAGTACTGGTGATGCTTCCCATGTCCCTGTCTATTTGTTTAAATATTGAAGCCATCCAATTCCACAAGATGGAGGTGAATGGGTAGAGGTTGAGAAGGTGTTCCATAGTTTCTTCTTGTGATTCACATAGCTAGCATCTAGATGGACCGGCTACACCTCTTTTCCTAAGGTTTTCCCAAGTCAGAATCTTTTTATGTTGCACTAACCACATAAACAGTTTGATTTTCATCCAGTTTTGGTTCTGCCATAGGTCCTTCCATACCTTATCCAGGTTTGGGAAGTCAAGCCCCAATGCTATTCGTTTGGCCTCTTTAAGGTTAAAATTGCCTTCATTATTTTTACCCCATCTTAGTTGGTCTGAAGATGTTGATTTCAGAATCTTTCTCTATTTTAAGATAACTGTAAGAGCTTATTTCTGGGCTTTCAATGAGGAATCATCATTGTATACAAGGCGCTTCCATATTCTCCATTTTCCATCACTTCTGTTCGGATCCCAAAAGTCCTTTACTTTGAGTAACCCTTTGTCATCAGTATCATACTTGAGGTTGGTGAATTCTTCTTTTAATAGTTTAGGTTCCTGTTGCCATCTAACTTCCCAGAACCAAGCAAGGTCTCCATCTTTGATCTCCCAAAAACTATGTTCCAAAACTAAGGCCCTATTCTCCCAAGCTCTGTTCCAAATGTGGGAGCCTTTGATGAGTCCAGACATCCTGATGTAGTCCCTTTCTTGCCAGTTGTTTGCATATTTTTGTTTCGATACTTTGGCCCAAGTGGAAACTGATTCTTTTAGCCATCTCCACCAAAGTTTTGCCCCCAAGACTTTTTTTAGTGTTTCGGGGTCATCCAGTCCCAAACCTCTATGTATCTTTGGTTTACATATCTTATCCCAGGCTCCCAAAACCCATTTCTTTCTCTCTTTCCCCAAAGAAAGTCCCTTTGGATGTTTTTGATGCTTTGCATTACTTCTTTAGGAGCTGGAAGGGCTGAAAGCATGAAGATGGGGATACTTTGAAGGATAGCTTTTGTAAGCACTAGCCTTCCTGCTAAATTCAAAGACCTTCTTGTCCATTTCCAAATTTTGTCTTGAAGTTTATTAATAACTGGCTCCCACACTGACTTGCTCAAAGGTTTGTCTATCAGAGGTACTCCCAAATATTTGGAGGGTAGCATATCCCTTTGGAAGCCTAGTATTCTAGTGAGGTTTCTCTAAATAGCAATATTAGTATTAAAAAAAAAAAAATGATTTGCTTAGGCTTACCTCTGTCCTCGCAGCCAGAGCAAAGTCGTTCAGGATTTTCTTGAAGGCTTATGCTTCCTTGACTGTGGGTGTACCCTGCAATATGGTATCATCCACAAATTGTTGATGGGACAAGGCACCCCCATTTAAAGTGAGTTTGAGACCCTAGATTTTGCCTTGTTCTTTCACATATTTAATCGCATTGCCTAGCCCTTCCATCATGAGAATAAAGAGGAAGGGTGAGAGTGGATCTCCTTGCCTGAGTCCTCTCAAGGGCTTAAATGTCTTGGATGGTGATCCATTTAGCAGGATTGAAAAACTTGGGGTGGTTACAAGGGCCATTACCCATCTAATCCAATTGTGGTCAAATCCATATGCTATCAGTACTTTCTTGATGTAAGCCCAGCTTAGCTTATCATGAGTCCTTTCTAGGTCAAGTTGAATGATCATACATGCCTGCTTATTGCTCTTAAGAGAGTGAACCACCTCGTGAGCTTGAAGGATGTTATTAAGAATTTGCTTGCCTTCCACATATCCAGTTTGCTCCTTAGATACTAGAGTCGGGAGCAAGGGCTTAAACCTATTCGCAATCACTTTTGAAATAATTTTATACACCACGTTACATAATGCTATGGGTCTAAATCTGTCTGGTGTGATGGCCTTCTCCTGCTTTGGAATCAGGGCTATGAAAGAGGTGTTGAGCGCCTTTAGAACAGCTATGTTTTTCCTTGAGTCCTCCACCACATCAAGGATATCTTGCTTGACTATTTCCCAACATGCTTTGAAGAAGTCAATGTTGAAACCATCCAGGGCCTAGAGCTTTCCCATTTTGCATTTCTTTGATGACTTCACTGATTTCCTCTTCATTCACTGGCCTATTAAGATTATAGTTGTCTTCTCTTGTCACTAGCTTGGGAATGTGTTTTGTGAATTCCTTGATGAATTGAGATCTTTCTATGAGAGGCTCCTTGGCTATGCCTTGAAAATGCTGAGATAGAACAGTTTCTATTTCTTGATGTGTAGTGAACTGGTTTCCTTGAGTATATTTGATTTTTATAATCCTGTTATGTGACCTATGATCCATGGTAGATTTGTGAAAAATCCTTTTATTCCTTTCTCCTTCTTTTAGCCATTGAACCCTTGATTTTTGTTTCCAGAAAATCTCTTTCTTGCATAAGTCTTCCCATTCTTGTTGAACATAATCTGCTTGTTCCTTACTCTCCTCAGTGAAGCCCTCTGAAATGAGGGTTTGGTTAATTTCTTTTAGTTTCCATTTTGCTACTTTTTTGGCTTCGAATATATTTCCAAATACATTCTTTTTCCAAACTTTAAGCCTTTGCTTGACATGTTTCAATCTTTGATGCAGAAGGAACATTTTAGTGCCATGAGCTTGCGTATCTTCTGTCCACCATCTTTCAATGTTGCTATTGAAGTTAGGATGGCTAAGCCAAATGTTTTCAAACCTGAAAGGTCTATTTCTTGGAGTTCCTATAAAGGATGCTTCAAGTTGAATAGGCCAGTGGTCTGAGCCTCCAAAAGGAAGTATCATTGCTACCAAGTTATGGCCTGTGAGGATAAGGTCCTCCGAGATAATGAATCTATCAAGTTTAGAGGCCACTTGAGACTCTCCTCCCCTCTTATTATTCTAGGTAAAGAAACCATTACTTGTCTCTGTATCTACAAGCTTCATGCTGTTTATGAAATTCTGAAATGCTATAGAATCTCTGCCTATTGATCTGGTCCCCCCTTTTTTTTCCGATAGAGACCTGATCATATTGAAGTCTCCTCCCAAAATCCATGGGGTAACCAGACGTCTTCCTCTTAACTCCTCCAATGAGGTTAGAAGTCTGAGTTTTTCTTCCGACTTTTGTGGACCATACACATTTGTGAGCAAATAAACTTCCTTGTCTCCCAAAGGTTGGTTGACCACTGATAAATAGTTCCTAGATGCTTCAGCATCTAGGATACCAAGTTTCTGAGGGTTCTAGAGTGTGAGAATTCCTCCAGCTGCTTTGTCTGCTTTAACTTCTAGATATTCATATTTGATAAGCCACTTGTTGTGTATCTCTCTTATTTTGTCTACTGAACATTTTGTTTCCTGGATGAAAATAATGTCTGGTTTTTCTTCTTTCATTCTATTGCTAAGATTTCTTTGTTTCATTTTACTTCCTAGACCCCTAATATTCCATGTTGTGAGCTTCATTAAGAAATATTTGTAAATGAGTAACTAGTTAGGTCTTTCATCTTACCTGAATTGATCATGAGTTTTCCACACTCTATCAGCAGCTCATTCTATTTTTTCCTACCCCTTTTTACGCGTGGGTTCCTAGGAGCTAGTCCCGATGTTGCCTTCATTGTTTTAACCCCTTCGTTGTCCTGACTGTCATGGTTTCTTTTGACCCCTATACCATTTTCCTGAGTTCTCCATAGGAATAGCTATTGCACCCTATTAAACTCCTCTTGAGGTAGCGAATTCATTCCTTTGGTAGTTCCCTGCTCTAGGAACTTTTCTAGATCTAGATGCTCTCTATCTAGGATCTCCTACAATTCATGATCCTCTGTTCCCACCTCGCTCAGGGTAATTTCTTGGTCCTTATCAAGTTCCATTGTATTCAGCAGATCCTTCATTTGTTGGTTGTTTTCGGGTAAATGCTCCATGCTATCTTCCTTTTCCTTCTCTATAGTGTTGTCCTCCAGTATCTGGTTCATTTTATTGTGCTTCTCTTCTTCTTCTAAAATCTTGAACCTATTCTGACTAAACTAATTTTTCCTCACTGACTTTCTTCTGGTTCCTTCTCCCCCCATTACCTCTGCTCCCCACTTTGTTAAAGCTTTCAGTTTCTTTCCCTAAGGTTTCTTTAGTTTTGCTTTCCATTTTGTTTAAGAGGCAGTCTCTGCATAGATGCTTGTGTTCATGGCATTTGCGGCATCTGAAAGGAACATGCTCATAATCCACCACTTGCACCCAATCTTCATCAAAAACCTCTAGAGTTATTTCATCTGATAGAGCTCCTGAAAGGTCCATCTCTATGCATGTACGGGCAAAGGAGGTGTATTTTCCTCGCATTGTGGCCTTTGATATTTTTTAAAAATGCCCTAATTTATTTCCTATGGTCTTTACTGATTCTGGGTGCCAATAATCGAGAGGTAGGGAATGGAGCCTTACCCACACCGAGCCCGAAGTGAAATTCTCACGCTCCGGTACGAAATTCATCACCCAAGGCCACATATACAGGCCTGCAGCAACATAAAAGTAAGGCCCTCCTTCAAACACCCTATCTTTATCCTCAATGTCTGTGAAGACTACAATAAAGAAACCCTTGGATCCAAGGTGCAGCTTTATATCTCCCTTAGGTTTCCAATGATGCTTTATCCATGCATTTAAGGCTTTCTCCGTTGGCCATAACCCCGTGAATTTACAAATAACTGCATAAGTCGCCATATGTTCCCTATGCGCCTGTAGCGCTGGATCACTTAACACCACTCAGGGTGTGATGGTTGCCTTAGGCTTACAAGGTCCAGTCCGCTCTCTGTTATTGGCATTCAAATTATCTCCTTCTATTCGCTTGTCTCGTCTTGCTCCTTCTTGCGTATCTTCCTGACCCTTTGCGCTTTTGCTTTCCTGTTTCCCTTTCCCTAACCCCCCAGTTTCAGCTCCCAGTGGTTCCTTGAATCGATTAGAGACTGCCTGACTGTAGGAGGGAGTGGAACTCCCCCCCCCCTCTTTCCTCTCCATGGTCCCCAACTTTGATCTCCTGCCGCAAACCCTAGCTCTGCGAGTTCAGTAACGACATTATTATTCCACCGTCGATGTCACTTAAGTGTAGTGAAGATCAGGTAAACTGGATATTATCTCCGGTGTCAACCCCGGTGCGTTCCATTATGCTCAATGGTTCCCCATCCAGAACCTTTAATCCTACCCAGGGCCTTTGGCAAGGGGACCCGTTCTCTCTATTCCTTTTTATTCTAGCGGCCGATGGATTGGGACGATTCTTGAAATCAGTGGTCTTCTCCTCTCACCTAAAGGGCCTTAGGCCTTGGGCTCTGATTTACCCATCACCCATCAACAATTTGTGGATGACATCATGATTTTCTTCCACGTCTCTTTAAGGGAAGCCCGAAATATCAAGGAAATTCTGCAGGAGTTTATGATGGCCGCAGGCACGCTGATTAACAATGAGAAATCAAACATTTTCTTTTTCAATACCCCTAGAGATACTAAAGCTTTTATGGCCCGCTTGATGGGGTTTGACATAGTTGGGAAAATGCTTACGAAATATCTGGGTATGCCTCTAGCATTCAATTCCCTCAAAACCTCCTACCGGTAAGACCTCCTTGTTAAAATCTAAGTGAAGTTGAGTGGATGAGCATTCCATGCTCTCAACTTAGCAGGTAGAAATTTGCTACTAAAAGTTGTCCTTTAATCTATCCCGATCTACCAACTCTCTGGTATGGCGGCCCCTAAAACCTCATGTTCTTCCATGATTGATATTTATAAATGGCCGCACAACCTTCTTTTGGCAGGACTCTTGGCAGCAAAGAGAAAAACTATTTAGTCAACATGAGAGATTTTCTTATATACAACTAGCAGGAACTACTATACGGTGGACCAGTTCTGGAAAAACAACCCCTTAAGTGTAGGATGGCGTAAATGGAAGGAGTTAGGGGACTGGCCAAACCCTCCAACCTCAAAGTAATGGAAAACTATGGATCAGGAACTCCAATCAAGGAAAGTAATGTATCAAGAGGGGGAAGACATTCTACGATGGGGATACACGAATAAAGGCACCTTCAACATTAAGGAGCATTATAAGTTTAGAATGGAGGAACACCAAAACCACCAGTGCCTCCCTCTATGGAAGAAGATTTGGATCAGGAAAATATGCCAAAAATTGTATAGTTCCTATGGTTGGGTTGTCATGGGAGAATCCTCACATGGGACCAACTTCATAAATGAGGCAAGAAAGGCCCCTCCTAGTGGATTCTTTGTGGCTAGCACAAAGAAAATCTGGAACATATATTGAACACTTTCCCCTTTGCAATTAAGGAACCATCTTAGGAATGTTTTTGGCCATTTATATAGAGATCCCCTAAGCATCAAAGAAACTATAATCCAATGGAGTAAAGGGATCTTCTCGAGCCCCATCGTAAATAGAACATGGAATTTAGCCTTACGATTTAGAGTATGGGCCATATGGAATAAAAAAAAAGTAGAATTTTCAAATATAGATAGAACTCTCAAGAGATAATATGGGAAGGGATCACAAATAATATAAGAGAGACTATCCTATCGAAGAAATGACTACTCGAATGATTGGCAAGTCACCACAACAGAAGCAAGAATTTTGAAACTATTGAATTTATGAGCAAGCGTGATAGCTCCAAATTCATGGAAAGCCTTGAATTCCACCTCATCATCAACAATCCATTTCATGAGGCCCCCACAAGGTTTTATCAAACTAAGCTTTAATGGGGCTTCAAAAGGAAATCTTGGAAATTCAGGTTTTGGTGGCCTATTTGGGGATTATAAAATTAAAACGAGACTGATCTTTGTTGTAGACTATGGGTATGCTAGTAACAATGAGGGAGATTTCACCGCAGTCAAATAGGGCTTGATTTTACCTCAAAAAATAGGGTTCAAAAGGTTGCTGATAGAAGGGGATTCACGATTGGTAGTGGACACAATTAAGAAGCTAATTCATGGCTCCCATTGGGAAAAACTGAGTCACAATTGGCGCATAGCTCTTTTAGTGCAAGGAGTTGGAGAAATCTTGCCCACTTTTAACTACCTAATCACCTCTCATTTTAGATGTGAAGGGAATAGAGTCATTGATTTCCTGGCTAATTGGAGTTGTGCCCATCCAAGAAGTACGATAGAAATAGCCTGGCCAAAAAACCCTCTAGAGAGCGAGCTGACTCCACTCCAAGGTATCCTAGAGGAAGATAAAAAAATATAATCAACAACGAGGTGAGCAAGAATCACCATCCCTGATTGGGGTGCGAGCCAGCCGTAGTGGGCTTGTACGGACCCAAGGAATAATGAGGTTCATTAAGAGCGTCACGGCCATCCTCCGCATGCAACTGGAACTTGGAGCGGTGGCAGCAAGCATGTGAGGGTTAATGCATGGGGGAATCAGCATGTTAAGGATAGTTGGAGAGGGTAAAACATTGTTTGGATGATTAAGGAGAGCAATGTGAGTGATTTCGAGCCTGTGGAACAGGTGTGAGGGGAATTCGAGATAGACAGAGGCAGCTGACATCCTCAGAATTTGGTAGTGAATCCTGGTCTGCATTGGGGGCACGACCGCTGACAGCGTCAAGCACCCAACCTGTGGCCTTAAGCAACTGAAACACTGAGAGTGCGGGAAAAAGAAGATCATTTGACTAGAAACGGAAACAAAATGGCTCAAGCAAATGGAACAAAGAACAACGGGCGTGGAAACCGAGGACGGGGGAGGCAGAGAAAGGCAACCCCATCACCAGGAAGCCAACCTAGCTCCAGAAGTGGGGTGGTTGGGATGGGACGAGGGTGTAAATAAACCTCGCATATCATTGATGAAGCATCCCAAGCCTACCATGCCAGCAGCTCCAACCTGGTTAGGAAACTGATCACAAAGTGGGAACAAGAAATCTAGTAGGTAGTAGAAGACTTTGATTTGGACATGGATGAGTGGCAAGCAGTGGCCCCAAATCTAGACCATACTAGTGGAAGAGTAATGGAGTACAAGTAGATTGTGTGCCTATTCTGGATGATGAAGAGCATTCTGGTGGAAGCTCTAGAACAATTTCCTCTTAGCATGCATGCAACCCCTTGAAGGCAATCGGTGAATTCAGATTTCACCAAAGAACTGTAAAAAATTTAGTTCCAACTGCAATAACAGAGTGGTCGGCTGAGCCGAATCGAGCAGCACATCCCTTGCATACCTCACTCAGAGTTGTCTGGTTCTATTGTGAAGGACCTCACTCTGGTGGATTCTGCTGATGATGAACAATGACAATGACAATGCATCCATGGTTTTCCATTTGAATGCTTTGTTCATATAGTTTTAGACTTATTATCGGTTATGTTTATAGTTATTTAGAGAATAGGAAGTATAAATATTCTCAGGTATATATAGCATGGCTGGATAAACTTATGTTTTTTTGCTTATGGATGGCATATTTTACAGTTAGGTGGCCAACAAACTTGGTTTCCCACTGGGCAAGTTGAGGCCATGTAACTCTTAGACATATGGATGTAACCTGCTTTATTTCTGAAAAGTCATAGAAAGGTACCACCAAGATTACAAAAAAAAATTATTAGAAATAATCATTAAATAATGATTTAATAATTATTTCTAGAGAATAATAAATAAATAATAATTTATTTAATTATTCTCATGAGGTTTTTTGGATTTTAATGAGAAATAATTTAGGAAAATGGTTCAATAAATTATTTCCTATGGTGAAGGTGGGTTTTACCATGGAAAAACTCATCAGTATTTCGATAAACCTAGTAAGAAATGGCTATGTGGCCATTTTTGGGTGATAACACATGCTATTACCTTATGCTAGTGGCAATCAAGTACCTTAAAACACATAAGCAATTTCTTCATCCACTACATACCACACCATCCAAGAAATTGTTGTCACTATCATTAAATTGACAATCGTCTTATCAAATTTGTTTACGAATCAAAGTTTTCCAGAGTGTAGCACACCCAACTTCATAAGTTACCTCAAGGAAGTTGATGTCATAAAAAATTTCACTTATTTTACTCCAATCAACCCTTAATCCTGAGATCACCATCATCTTATGCTCGTCAAGACATTTTCTACAATTTAAAATCAATTCCTTTTTTGAGCCCTAGACACCAAGTTAGAGTTCCTTGAGGTTTCCATACCTCACACTGCTAACACTTGACATGGGATGTAACACCCTAGATCCACATAATATCGCAAAATAAACACCTAGTGAATGTCAAAGCCACTCAACCCAACCATGCCATCCAATGGATTCTATTAAATTTCTTTCATTTATTTATGCGATGGGATTTATGATAATATCTAATCCATTATTTAATTTATTAAGAAGATATGCATGTCTATTTTGGAATAGGCTTCTAGAATTTTAATTTAATTATTAATAATCAATAGGTGTATGGTAGGGATATAACCTTTACGAAATATCCATAGAATATTTTTAGTACTAGCAAGATAGAGGGTTGAGATTTATCTCAAAGATTGTTATGCCCTTTTTTATTTTTTATTTAATTAAAAAAACATTATAAAACTAGTTAGCCATATAAATTAAATAGGTTTTGTGACAATACCATAATCAGAATTTAACACACCCAACCTCGTAAGTTACCCGAAAAAAAATTGAGGTCATAAAATGTTTTACTTCTTTTACTAAAATCAAACATTAATCACAAAATCACCATCGCCTTATTATTGTCAAGACATTTTCTAGAATTTGAAATCAATTCCTTTTGTGAGCCCAACATTAGACACCAGGTAAGGGTCCCTTGAGGTTTCCATACCTCACACTGCTAACACTTGACATGAGATGTAACACCCTAGATCCACATAATATCCCATAATAAACACCGAGTGAATGTCAGGGCCCACTGACCAAGCGGTGTCATCCAATGGATTCTATTAAATTTATTTCATTTATTTATGCGAGGAGATTTCTCTCCAATGGATATTATTAAATTTATTTCATTTGTTTATGCGAAGAGATCTATGATAATATCTAATCTATTATTTAATTTATTAAGTGGATATGTATGTTTATTTTAGAATAAAATTCTAAATTTTTAATTTAATTATTAATAATCAATAGGTGTATGATAGAGATTTAACTTTTATGGAATATCTATAGAATATTTTTAACATGTAAAATAGGTTTACAATATCATGGACCTATCTCATAGTCTATCAATACCACATACACAAAAATCATTTTTTAATTAATCAATTTAATTGTATATATATACTTATGAGAAAAATCTCAATCTTTGATTTATTTGATTTATGATTACTACTAAAAATATTCTAAAATATTTTATAAAGGTTAAATTTCTATCATCCACTTCATAATTGTTAATTTAAACGTAGTTTAATTTAAAGAAAAAATGGCATTTTTTCACAGAGATACAGTTTCAACCAAAATTGTGATTTTTGTTGTTTAAATAGATTCAAATGCCTAAAAAAAACCCATGAAATACTCAAATTTTACATATTAAATAACTTAACCAAAATTTTTAAAAATCTCCACATAATTTTAGTTAAAATTAATGAAAAACAATACCATAAAAATAACCATTTAATTTATTAATATTCACAATTAATTTATATTAATACATATATTTTACGCTAGTTTTTTTTTTTTCCCAAAAGAGTTACACTTACTGTATATATAAAACTCTATAATAAGTAGATATAACCCATGAAACGACGTAAGTACACATACCCTGTAAAACACGCCCCATGACTCTATGGTCCAACGGCTGTGAGAATCGACGCTGGATCGTAATGTGTCCGGCCATTTGGAGTGGGATGGAGTTAACTCCTGCTGAGGCTCCGAAAACCACAGACCACCATGCATGCACGTGGCATGTCTGCATTCGCCCCAAGCTTTTTGGAATCTCACCGAAACCACTTGACCAAGGGCCAAAAACCACCGGATGGTTTACTCGTTACATCCTAGATCCAATCGCATGGTTTACTTTGTCGCTCAACGCACAATCAACGTTCATGTGTGCTGGTATACTCCAGCTATCTTCCTCTCAAATTCCATCAAAGCCGAAGGTTTGATTTCTTGGTTTTGGTGGTGTTCAAGTATTAATCAATTTACCGACTTTATTTCTCATTTTAAATGATTTTTTAATACTAATATAATATTTTTTAATATCACCCAAAAAAAATTGCTCTATTTGAATTATGTTTAAATCGTTTAGAATTAGGTAGGGATTTTTTGGAATTATAAGTTTGAGTTATAAACTTTCCACAATCCTAAGTTTAGGGTTCTAAATCCATTTAAGATGCTAAATCCATATATATGTAATCAAAATCTAATAACAAAATATAAGATTTGACCAAAAAAAAATCATCATATTTCAATCAAAATTCCAAAACCTAATATGTTTAGACAATACCTTTATTTAATTTAAAATGTATTTATTTTGTTGAAAAAATTATATAGGTTAATTAGATTCAATTCCGACCTTGCATGCAGTAGTAGTGACATCAAAGATTATATTTAGTGAGGTAGTCTAATTTGAAATAGACACAAGAACATGTAAAAAAATCTCAATATTTGAATGAAAGTTCAGTTTTTTTTGTCTGAAAAAAATAGTTAATTAGATTTAATTCAGATGAGTAGAAAAAATATAGTTAGAAATAATTCCTACAGTTAAACTCATAATGAGTATTTGTCATAATAATTCCAACTTCACAAATCACAAACTAATTCCAGTGTAATATGTCATGGCAAAAAGGAATGTTTGAAATCCTTGTATGAATCGTTCAAATAGCAACCTAATTCAAGAAAGTGCTCATCGTGATGATATAGTAGATTATGGTTAGGGAAAAGCTCAACCTCAAAGTCAATCATTAACTTTGCAGTTGGGACCTTGTCATGCCCTCGAGTCAGTTCCACCATTCGAGGACAATCCTCAATGGATGGGAAAGACCAGGACGGGGGAATCTAAAACAAATCCAAGATCTTCATCCACACTGAAACAACAAATGGACACTAAAGGAATAGATGAGGGACATCTTCCAACACCTCCCTACAGAAACAAAACCATCATGGACCCTGATATCCACTTTTACATAAATTATCCTAGGTGAGAACTCAGTACTTCCATGCCATCTAAGCATACAAAGTAATTTTCAATGGAGCATTCTAGTTCCATGACCTTCGAAAACCAACATTTATCAGACAAGTGATTAGTCACTCTTGAAATATAGCTATATATCTTAAATACCACCACGTTCCCACAACATAGAGAATCATTCCAAGAAATAATATCCCCACAATTCATGTGAACTAGACTAGCCATCCTGAAGTAAGAGATATATTGGTGCCAAAACATGGTGTTTACACCAAACAGACCCAAGTCAAGCATCCATCCAAGACATTGAGGAGAGGGAGTTGTGAATATGTCGATATGTTTGATTCAGAAAGAAAATACCTCATAAATGTAATGCATCCAGGACACAACTAGGGAGGTGATTCGAATTATTCATCCCTAGAATCTCGTTAATCCCAATCAGGATTATATCTCCTCTGCCAAATAAACAATGTAGATTTTCAACCAGCCACTTTCTAACATGTAGCAGGCTAAGCCAAAATTGAGAACCCCTTTTTGAAATAATACCACCACACATATACCATTCCTCAAGGGACATGTGCCTAAGATACTTATCAAGAATAATGTCCTTCCAAATCACCTTTCCATAAAGCGCCCTCCATAAGATTTTTGTTAACAGCGACCATCTGAACAACTTCAAATCCAGCAGGCCCAATCCTCCAAATTGCTTGTCAATAAATATTAAATCTAAATGTACCAAGTGAAATTTATGACTCCCCTTGGCCGACGACCATAGAAAATGTGCCAAGATGCCTTTGATACATCAAATAATCCCCATGGGAATCAAATAGAGGTGCATCCAATACACTGGCATTTGTTAAAGGATTGATTGAATAAGGGTATATCTACCTTCCAGTGAAAGTCAACAATGAGACCATAATGATAATAAATTTTGTATTTTTTCAAGCATCCACTACACATTCTTGTAGCTATTTGGTTTCAACCTAAAACCCAAATAAGATATTCCTTCTACAATATTTGAAACATCAATGCCAAAAAGGGTGGAAATATTGGAAATGACTTTCTCATCAATTGAGGAATAAAACAAAATTGATTTTTGGTCACTTGGTTGCAGACCCGAAACAGCTACATATCTAGGATAATAGAATGCAAAACATCCCATTGATTGTAGAATTGAGGCTTCTGTGATCCATAATAATTGTAAAAAGAGCTTCTGCGTAAATCACATAAAAAGATCATTGTCGACACGTTTCGAACCAACCATTGTGATTCATCGTCAGGACAAGTTGAAGAAACAAATCTGGCCTAGCAAGTTAAATAGACTGAGCAGAGACTCCAACGGCTACATAACAACTATATTTGACTTTAGGACCAGGGTCATAATTATATTAATATATTTAATCTAATTATTATTTATATAATATTAAGTTAATAATATAATATTTTAATTCCTTGAGATAAGATAAATTAGGTTATATTAATAAATTAAATCTAATTGTTTATTTTATGAAGTCATAATATAATTAATTTTTAATTAGGTATGATTAATATATGAGCGGATATTATTAAAGGAAATTTAATTTGTTTAAATAAAATAATGGTTATTTAAAAATTTTACTATTGAAGTAATATTTTAGAAAGAATAATTTAAGTTATATATATTATTAAATCTAGTCCTATTATTATTTATATAATACTAGGATAATAATATTATATTTCTAGAGATAAGAGATATTAGGGATAAAAATAAATGAGCGAATATTAAAAGAATTTTATTTGTTTGAAAA